>VDFB02109145.1:0-24983 GCA_007258455.2 Sequoia sempervirens | reverse complement strand
ATCACATTGTGACATGAGTCCTCTACTTATATCTAAAATCTTATAAAAAAATATTATCATTTTATTGTAGTTAGGGTGGTCAGACAGACACCTCCTTATTTTTTCCCTGACATTTAAGTACTACTGCATTGAAATTTCAAATTTTCACCAAATAAAAAACCTAGTAGTTTCTTAGAAACTAAGACTCAATTGGTTATGATTCTATTTTTACATATTTTTCAAATAATATAGGTAACTGACCAAAATGTTACGCCAATTTTCCTAACTTTTATTTTTTGAATTTTATCGCCAACATAATTTTTTTCCATGATGATCCTACACATACCCTATTTTGTTTTCCACAAAAGTGAACTCCCTTTTAAAGGCCAAAACAAATGAAGCTTTCATGATCATTTCTCAATACAATGCTAGGATAAAGTGGGAACTTTCATTGACACACCCTTAATGTGTAGGTAAACCTCTTGGATAGGCTTCATGTGGATAAAAAAAAAAAAAATCAACCCGATTCTTTATCTATTAAGGGCTTTGAAAATGAGGAAAAGAAACTGCTTGGTGTGATCACTTTTTCTATTACAATTGGAGAAGTCACATTGAACACACCAATCCAGGTTATGCATCATACTCTTTCATATAACCTTCATCTAGGCAGGTTGTGATTTATGAATGGTGTGCCTTCCACTCTTCATCATAAAATGAAATACATTCACAACAACAAAGTTCACATACTTGAAGCTGGCCCTGATCCAAATAGTTATTTGAACATTGATAAAAACAAAGTGAATCATTTAAACACATTGACACAAACCATACAAGTGGAACCTATGCAACAAAAAGACAAAAACCAACACCTTGAACAAGTCAAGAAGCTATTAGAAGATGATTGGGGTTCCTTAGACTTCACACCACCACTCATGGATGATCCTGCAAAAGCATCCACCTCAACCACTTTAGAACACAACACAATAAGTTACACAACAACCTTTGATGACCTCAACAACGAAAAACCACCTAATCCAAAAGCAATGAAAAAGCTTTATGGACGAGGTTATGAACTTATATGAAACAACTTGGATATAGTGGAAAAAGATGTGGTGCTAATGAACAAAGTATTCATAATCCTATAGATCCTATCACACAACAAAAAACTTATGGTCTTGGTTATTGTCCTTTGATAGAAATCACCAAGCCTTGACTCAAGATCAACACTATCACAAACCATCCTCCTAAGACAACTTTAACTGTAACGCATCCTGAACTCATGTATAATTAGTTTTCTCTTGATCATTCTCCTCCTTTTCTTGTAAAAATTATACAAAACAAATACATCCTTGTTTAATGTCAATGTCATCTCGCAAAACACCAATGATTTGAATTTTTTAGATTTTACACCCTCCTATACAAGAGAGCACAAAATCTCGCAATCTACATAATCTTGTGTAGATATGACATCTTGTACATCTAAGCAAGAGATATCTTTGCCGCATAATACAGGAACATCTATCATTGACCAAGGGAGTATCTTATTGAGAATCCTCCAAGATGACTTGATATCCCTTCCTTAAAGAACTTGAAAGAAATTTTATTACAAGACTTCATTCTGTGCATATCATAGAGTTCATGGTCATTCTACTAATGAATGTAATGCTTTGAGAAATCCAAAATTTTCAAGATTTTGGTGTTCTTCCTCATGTGGGGCAATTGCACCCTCCTCATTGACACCGATTTTACTCTAGAATGCATCGTGATCCATCACTTCGGCTCACCTTTGTCCGGGTGACTAATCGGGGAAAGGGCCTGTAGCCTGTCCTCGTATGTCACTTGTCATTGTCTCTTTGGCTAGTTTCTAACCTTCATGAACATATAAGAGCAATCTTGGGATGTAGACTATATGCTCCTAAGTTGGCTCACATGTGACATACTACCCTTTCATGACGTGAGCTTATTAGAACGTATGTTTTGGCATAGGATTGAGTAAGGTCTCATGTCTCTTCTAATTTTAAAGATATTAGGTACAATGTTTCAAGATGGGACCCTTGTATCGATCCTCTCTTGGAAACATTAGGTACAATGTTGCTCAGGATGAGACCTTGCATTGGTCCTCTCTTGGAAACAAGATGAGACCATTTGCACTTATCCTCTCTTGGAAATATTAAGCATGATGTTCCCTAAGATGAGACATTGCATGAACTAAGAAAAATCCCTTTGAACATTCCTTGCATTCACAATTTCTATGAGTGTCAAGCATATAGAGTTTTGCTTACCTCATAGAGCTCGAAGATCATTTTTGTGGCGCCTTATTAAATTTATCAAGAGGTATAATGTTGGTATGGTTGAGTGGGAAGCCCATTCCAAGGCATGAATTTTCCCATAGACACTTGTGTGTTTGAGTGCATACTAACCATGAGTGTATGTTTCTCAGCTTTTAAGAATTCTCACCCCATGGACATCCAAGAGTTTTGTCGTCTTAGAGTGAGTATGTGTTTTTGGAAAAATAGCTTAGATTTTATCCACAACATGTTGGACAAATGGTTGAAGCTTGATTCACCTTTTCATTGTCACTTTTCTCTTCCTTCAAATTCTTGCCATTACATGATTGTGTATCTTCCATACTATTCACCTTGTGCATGTCCTTTCATGCTTATGTTGGTTTGACTTAGGATCTTGGATCTTGGGGACTTGACCGCTTCCTTCATCTTTTTCATCCTAGACCATCTGCATTGGTAAGATCAGACCTCTCTTGAATGTCTACTTTAGTGTGAGTTTGAAGAAAGGTCATCCTCTCACTAAATAGGGGGCTAACTATGGACATAGAAAAAGTATCCCCTTTTCCTTGCTTGATATAGGAATAATTGATGAAAATTTGGACTTAATGAGGCCTTGATTTGATGTTGTGAGGTGTTTTACATGTCCATATTAGGTCTTGTACCCTTGCAAATGCATTCATCGATGTCTTGTAAAGGTATTGTAAATTGTTGTAAGAGACTTTCACAATTAGATTTAACAAAACCTATTTTCCTTAATTCAACATTATAAAATATACTTAAAATTCATCCTCATGTTAAGGCTTGTAAACTAAACCTAACTCTAATGTAGCATTGTAGTGTGTTTTACACATTCACATTGGATGTTGTGCCATTCTAGGCTATGTGGACCCTATTTTAATGATGAAAATTGTATTTAATCACATTTTCACATTGAATTTTGTGTCCCAAGCCCTAGTTGACCTTTACATTATAATTAATAGGCCCCTATGACCCCATATTGTGCATCCCGAGGCTTACATTGATGAAATAACTGACAAAGTCACCATATAAACATAATTTCCTTACTTGGCATTCTAGCTAGTAGAATGGCCCCTGTGGGACCCATTCGCCATTAGGGGTGAATCAGTCCCATCCAGGTGGGACCCATTCACCCTTGATGGTGAATGTGTCCCATTTGAGCCATTTTTTGGGGTTTAAGCAGGAAAAATTAGGTTTTAAGTTTAATTTTTCTTCATGTTACCTTAGACCAAATTAACATGTAAATAAGGTGAATTGCCTATAACATGTCAACCCTAATGAGAATAACCCATCAAGAAATTTAACTCATTTATCATTTTTCTTCCACTTCAAGTCAAGCAAGTGGGTTTTTACATTCAAGTCATTAAAGATCACTCAAACATTCTAAGGGTAGATTCTTCATCTATTGTTGCAGAAAATCAAGATCAATCATCATAAAAACTCTCTAAACCGTTGTTTCATTCTCTTTTCATTACAATTTTTCTCTATTTTATTTAATTATTTAAAAAGGGCTCGACTAAGGCAAACCCCATGCCCTAACATCCAACATTTATCCTTCTTTTCTTGTGTGTTTGTAGATTTACACATCCTGAAGGCTTGGAAATCATTGAAGAATAGATTGAAGACTTATTGGAGTCATCTTCTTCCTTGCAAGGTCAAAATATCCATTAAAAGTCACTTTAGTGCTGAAAATTATACTTTCAGAGGCGGACACCTATAAGGAACCGAAGTGCAAACCGAGGGCTTCATGTTCCTCTTTTCAATTTTCAAAAACTTAGAAGTGGATTGATTCACCATTATTGGAAAATGAGTCCCACTACCAGGCCTGAAAAAGGTTTTCTATAGTTTTGGATACCCATTTGTCTAAAACAGGCTCTAGAATAATTTCCCAGATCTGAGACTAATTCGCCTAGAATGGCGAATGAGTCCTAGTAGGCCAAATTTTTAGCATCAACAACATTTCATAAGTCATTTCTAGTTTCCAACAAGATCTCAAGTGCACACAATTAGTTTCATTCATTTTTGTTACAATTTACTTTCATTTCCATGTGTTTTTGCATATCACAATGTGTTTTCAAACAACTTGCATTTTCTTAGTTTTCACTTAATAATCAATATCTTTCATTTATTTTTTACATTTAGATCAGCGCATTTAGATATATTGCATCCATTTTACATTAATATCAATTTTTTACATTGTATTTTGACCCATTCTTTCCCCTTTTAGGTGAAAAACCCTAGAAGGGCTAGAAAGACATTAAGAAAATATTTGTTTATAGAATCATATCCCTGACACCAATTTGTGATATCATGGCTTGATACCACATAAAATTTTGAACTTCATTGTATCAAGTATAACATTGATTTGATACCAATATCTGCTCCCCCTAAGACATATCTCTTCTCTTTGGAGTCAAGGAGCATTTCTCTCAACATAGCACTTACACAAGTTTTCTCCCAATTACTGATACCAATTTTTATAGCATAATACAAGAACATCTATAATTAATCAAGAGGGTATCTTGTTGAGACTCCTCCAAGATCGCTTGATATCCCTTCCTCAAAGAACTGGAAAGAAATTTAATTACAAGATTTCATTTTGCGCATATCATAAAGTTCATGGTCATTCTACTAATGAATGCAATGCTTTGAGTAGTAAAATACAACATCTTCAATAGTTTGGTGTTCTTCCTTATGTGGGGGCACCTAATTCCTCCAATTGATACTGATTTTCACTCCAACATGCATGTTATCCATCACTTCGGCTGACCTTTGTCATGCAGTAAGTGGGGGAAAGGGGTTACGTAGCCTTGTCCTCATATGTAACTTTTCATTGTCTCTTTTGGCTAGTTGTTAACCTTTTGTGAACATATAAAAGAAAGCTTGGGATGTGGACGACATGCCTTAAGTTGGCTTGCATGTGACATACTATCCCTTTTCATGACATATCTTATCAGAAACTTATGGCTTGGCATAGGGATTTCTAAGTAAGCTCTCATGTCTTCTTCTTCTACTTTAAAGAAATTTCTCACAATAATTGTGTTAGAAACTACTTTAAAGTGGGGAATACACTAACACTCACATTTCATTATGTGATTTTCTCTTTCTTGTGATTTCCTCTCTTGGAAACATTAGGTATAATGTTGCGCAGGGTGAGACCTTGCACTGGTCCTCTCTTGGAAACAAGATGAGACCATTTGCATGTATCATGTCTAGGAGACATTAATTATGATGTTACCTAAGATGAGACATTGCATGAACTAAGAAAAATCCATTTGAACATTCCTTGCATTCACAATGTCTATGAGTGTCAAGCATATGAAATTTCTCTTACCTCATAGAGCTTGAAGATCATTTTTCTGGTGCCTTATTAAAGTTATCAGGAGGTATAACATTGGTATGGTTGAGTGGGAAGCCCATTCCAAGGCATGAATTTTCCCATAGCCACCTATGTGTGTGTGAGTACATATCAACCATGAGTGTATGTTTCTCACCTTTCAAGAATTCTCATCCCACAGACAACCAAGAGTTTTGTCGTATCAGAGTGAGTATGTGTTTTTAGACAAACAACCTAGATTTGATCCACAACGTGTTAGAAAAATGGTCGAAGCTTGATCCACCTTTTCATTGGCACTTTTATCTTCCTTCTAGTTCTTTCCATTACATGATTGCGTATCTTGCATACTATTCACCTTGTGCATGTCCTTTCATGCCTATGTTGCTTTGAATTAGGATCTTGGATCTTGGGGTCTTGACCACTTCTGTCATCTTTGTCATCCTAGACCATCCGCATTGGTACGATTGGACCTATCTTGAATGTCTACTTTAGTGTGAGTCTGAAGCAAGTTCATCCTCTCACTAAAGTGGAGGCTAACTGTGGACATAGAAAAAGTATCCCCTTTTCCTTCGTTGATATGGGAATAATTGATGAAAATATGGAGTTAATGAGGCCTTGATTTGGTGTTGTGTGGTGTTTTACACGTCCATATTAGGTCTTGGTCCCTTGCAAATTATGCATTCATCGATGTCTTGTAAAGGTGTTGTAAAAGCCTTTCACACTTATCTAGACTTAACAAACCTATTTTTCTTTAATTCAACATTATAAAATATACTTAAAATGCATCCTCACATTAAGGCTTGTAAACTAAACCTAACTCTAATCTAGTGTTTTAACATTCCAAGTCATTCAAGATCAATTTTCATACATTCAAGGGTAGATTCTTCATCTATTGTTGCAGAAAATCAAGATCAATCATCATGGAAAATATTTAAGTCCATTGTTTCATGCTTCATTACATTATTTCTCTACTTTGGTTTAATTACCTAAAAAGGGGTTTGACCAAAGCAAACCCCCATGCCCTAACATTCAACATTTCTCCTTCTCTTCTTGTGTGTTTGCAGATTTAGGCATCTTGAAGGCTTGGAAATAATTGAAGAATATATTGAAGAATTATTGGAGTCATATTCTTCCTTGCAAGTTCAAATTATCCATTAAAATTTAGTTTCAGTGCCAGAAATTAGACTTTCGGAGGCAGACACCTGTAAGGAACCAAAGTGCAGATCGAGGGCTTCAGTTTCCTCTTTTGGATTTTTAGAAATTCAAAAGTGGGCTGATTCACCATTAGTGGCAAATGAGTCCCACTACAAAGACTGAAAAAGGTATTTTGCAGTTTTGGATACCCATTTGTCCGAAACGGGCTCCAGAACAATTTCCCAAATCTGAGACTAGTTTACCCAAAATGGTGAATGAGTCCTAGTAGGCCAAATTTTTAGTATCAACAACATTTCAAAATTCATTTCCAATCTCAAAAAATATATCAAGTGCACACAATCAATTTCATTCATTTATGTTACAATTTACTTTCAATTGCATGTGTTTTTGCAGATCACATTGTGTTTTCAAACAACTTGAATTTTCTTAGTTTTCACTTAATCATCAATATCTTTCATTAGTTTTCTACATTGAGATCAGCGTATTTAGACATATCACATCCATTTTACATCAATATTAATTTTTTACATTGCATTTTGGCCCATTCTTTCCCCTTTTAGGTGAAAAACCCTAGAAGGGCTAGAAAGACATTTAGGTGCCAAAATATTTGTTTATAGAATCATATCCCTAACACCAATTTGTGATATCATACCCTGATTCAACTTAAAATTATGAACTACATTGTACCAAGTATAACAATGATTTGATACAAATATGTGCTCCCCCTAAGACATATCTCTTCTCCTTGAAGTCAAGGAACATTTCTCTCAACATAGCACTTACACAAATTTTCTCCCAATTACTGATACCAATTGTTGCAGCTATCAGTAATATGTTGATACCCTTTCGAAAAGATATACCAGCGAGAATGAATGTAATCATCAATCTACAACTGTCAAGTCATTAGAAATTTTTAAAACATATTTTACCTCACTTGATCTCCTATTTTCATTTCTAGGGATGAATAGGACACCAATTATGCTCCCCCTAGACTCATTCCCTTGCACTACAGATTAGTGATGTAAGGTATAAGCAACCACATTTGGTACTTCATGTTGACCTCTCACTCTCCACACCTTTTTGAGCTTCTTCTCTTTCTTGTCATCCTTCTTCTTAGGAGTATGTGAACCATTGTTCACTTTGGGGGACATATTACTTCTCTTCTAATAATGTGCTATTGGTCTTATAGTTGTGACCAAAGTTATTACAATTGTAGCACATTACATTCGTATTTACAACAAGATCAAATTAATTTCTACTCATATATTTTGTGCTCCTTCTAGGTGCAGTTCTTCATTCACATGGTCTATGACCAAACTAATTATAGATATAACAATATCCATAAAAGCACAAGTACCTAGTCATAGCATTCCTATATGTAGGTTAAGGGGATCTTCTTTGTTTTATCTTCTTAGCATGTCTCATCCTTGTGAATCTTTCTACATTAGCTCCTCTTGTGTGATGCTTTTTATTGAAACCTTCAGGAATTGATTTCTCCATCTTCTTATCTACTGTAGGCATCCCTTTTTTATCTAGCTTCTTCATCTTATCAATGGTAGGCTTCTTTTCTCCATTTTATTTCTTCTTATTAGTAGCAAGTCTCTTTTCTTCTTTAAATTTCTTCTTCTCAGCAGTCCCTCTTTTTGATTTTCCATTTCTAGAGGCATTCTCCTTGGAACAACTCGTGCAACCTTTTTCTTCCTTAGTGCAACATCTTTCTTTTGCTTTCAATCTGTCATATAATTTCATAGAAACATTGGTAGATGTACTTTTTCTTTTCTCAAACCCAAGGCTAGATTTATTTTTGGGTTTTGATGGCTTTTGTGATTCTACCAGTTCATCTAATATCTTAGAGCCACCTTTCAGGTTTAGGCCTTTGTCAATCTTCTCCTTAGAATTATCTAATTTTTTTATCAGAGTAGCTATTTCTACTTCCAACTTCATGCACTCTTCTAATTTAGACTATAGTTCAAATATAACTATATCTTCTACTCTCTTTGCTTCTTCTACCAACATCTTCAAAATAACTATCATTTGATTAGATTCTTCAAGGTTCTTGTTCAACTTTTCTATCTTCGTTTGTGCATTTATTTTATATTCTTCATTTTCTTTACTCAACTTTTTAATCTCATTCTGAGCATAGATGAGTTTTCCTTCTAAGTCAATCTCTTCTTCTTCACCAAAGGTTTTAGCTTCTTCATATTTATCAGACCTCTCAACCTCTTTGTTAGAGGTCATTCCAAATGGGTCAAATCCACAGAAACTCTCATGTTCATAATCTGATCTACCACTAACATTAGATGACCCATTTTATTTACGTGTGTGCATATTTTTCTTCTCCTTCTTATTGTCCTCTTGTTTCTTAAGATTATCCTTTTTACTATGAAAGCATTTAGCAATAATAGATCTTATTCTACAAGAGTTATAAATTTTAGCAAGTAGCTTACCTCTATGTTTTCTAGAACCATTCCTTGGTCTTCTGAAGTCATCTTTCTCTTCATTGACATTCTCAGATCTAGATGAAGATTCTTCTTCCTCGTCACCTCTAGCTGAAACATTTCTCATGGATGTTTCTGCAATATTCATCTTCACTTGTCTTCAACCTTTCAAACATTATTTCACATGTCTTCATATTGGTTGTCACCTTAGTATCTAAATTATCTTCATACATCCTCTTCAACATGTTCCAAATTTCATGTGCAGTTTCACAATGCATGACTTTGTAAATAAAAACATCAGATAATCTGATCATAATGACATACCTTGCCTTGGAATCATCTTGGAATGCCTTCCTTCTAGCCTCAGTTGTTGGAGGTGTAGCAAAAACCTTGTATTCTTCTCAACTGACATCCACACATTAAACCCTAATGATTTTAAATATACTTGCATTTGCTACTTGAAACCTTATAGTCTGATCCATCAAAGAGAGATACATCTTCTATTGATAAGACTTTTTGACTAGCCATTTTGTGTTCACTTAACCAAGATCTACTTGATTTGATTAAGGTTATCCTAGGGAACTTGATGCTCTGATACGAATTGTTGGAACACAACAATCTACTGAGAGGGGGTGAATTTGTAGATACTAAAATCTATCCCTTAAAACCTTAGTGTAGATTAATTATTTTTAGGTCCAGATTCTTTAGTGTAGTTTACTTCCTTAAGCCTTTAATGTGTAGATTAAATAAACACATAGATATAACCATACATGCACACAAAAGCATCACATAACACCATATGTGTGTGGAAAACCCAAGATGGGAAAAACCATGGTGAGAAATGCTGCTAGGATCTACTCTCCTAATCCAGCCTAACAAAGAACTATTTTGTTACAATTTTTAGGGCACCAACCCAAGGAAGCACCAAATCCCTAACAATGTTTAGGGCACCAACCCAAGGAAGCATCAAATCCTTGAATTGGGAGCACCAAGTCTAAGGAGACTCCAATCCCCTACATTGAGCACCAACTCAGTTATCTTATCCAACACTAACCAATCAGATTTACAATGCAAATATTACAAATTGATCTATTGAACATAGTTCTATGTTGCAACTTACTTTGGAACTACTCAACTATACATTGCAACCTTTGCAACTTACTCCCTACTGCTGATGCTACAATCTTAGCAACACGTGCCTCTACACTTTTCTTCAATGCTCTCTCTTTTCTCTTCTCTTCTTTTCTCCTTCTGCTTTGTACTTATCTTCTCTCTCTACTTTGCACTCTCCTTTGCACTTAGAACAATCTCGGTACTAACTCTTTGAATATTAACCTAAATCTAGATATTTGTTTTATTTAGGTTCTACTCATTTAGATTGTGCATACTTCTGTTGCACTACTCTCTCATCACACTTCCTCTGTTGCATACTTAGCTACATGACTCTATTCAACACGCTTTTCAATTGCAGACTCTACACTTTTACAGTAGATACAACACTTATAAAATATTAGATTGTCTTCTTTCTACATCGACCTACTGTCTCTACCTCCATATGTGCACCACCATCCAGATTGTCTCAAATATTCTATTAGGGTTTCCATACTTACTATCTTCACTAGATCACAACTAGTTTACCTCGAACCTTACACCATTGTTCAACTCATCATTAAGACATCTGATAGGGTTTAACAAATATCACCATACCTCTGCATTGAGCCACTTCCACATTAAATTATGTCACATGGAGTTTTCCTCTAATCGGCTCTTTGTCAAACCCTAGAATAGATGTATTTAATGCATTCTTTTGTTCAATCGATGTAATCTTCATCTCCATTGCAAACCATGCCACCGCTTAACAAATCAAATCTTCACTGACATTGGTCATAGGTGCAGTTGGACTATTTCATTCCTTCCTATATGTCAGTTACTAGTTGAAACCCTGTTCACATGGACCTAATTGTTTGAGATCCTCATGTTTGAATACTTTCCATTGATCTTCTCTTTTGTGCCAAGATCCATCCTTATAGTAGATGACTAACTTTTTCTTTGATCAAGATTTGATAGCTATGAATCCCTCAGAATAAGGCACCATTGATTGAATTGGGCCCTTCCCTTTAGCCTTTAGATTATTTGCATGCACCTCAAGAATGGTGTTAGAAAGTTTTGGGACCATTTTTGTACAATCTCTTTTTAAGTCACCATACTCATGGAAAAATTGACATTGAAAGGGGAGAGCCTTATAGTTGTTTTGTTGGATGCAATTCATGTTGCCTAGCTTTATCTCCAAGGAATTAGGAAGAGAATTATTAAGATTAATATCCACACAAAGATGAGAAAACCTGACAATTTTCCTATCAAGTGTTTGACAAGAAGGAATTATTGGCTTCCCAATTATTTCCCCTATAGATTACAAAATATCATATTGCAAAATATCAGAATGCTCAAACTCCATTGAAAAATTTGGTAGATGTATCCAAATAGGAATTCTTGAGGGTAGCTCCTCCACAAAATCAAAACCTATATGCCAAGGATTAATAAACAAACCCACTTGATTGTGGAAGAATGTGCCACCTTCAAAAATCTCATTTCAGTCTGCCATACATGAAAAAATGATAAAAAAAAAAAGAAAAAGTCATTCACTACCATGATGATCTTCATGCCCCCTTTAAGATTCCGATTCTTTCTGACCCACTTTTCCACAAAAGGCATAAAGATTCTAAGGCCCATAAACATGTAGATAATTGCATACTCTCATAAATAGGGGAGAGGGGCCCATAATGGAGCATGGTTCAATAGTGGGGATATAAGTAGTCCTCAGTGGGTCCCATAGTGGAGCACTTTAATATCCAATTGCAAAACACTTTTTATCCCTAAAGTATGCAAAGTGACAAATCATGTGATGCCACATCAGCGCACCAATAAAACATGACTTAGTGCACCACTATTGGTCCCACTTTTTTTTTGGGCCTTTTTTGATACCTCAACAAAAAGCATGAGGATGTGGCATCATATTTGATGATGTGGCCCTAAAACGAAATATAGAAGCACATGAGTTGCCAAATAAATTATTGTACAAAATTGGGAGTGATTTGAAATTTCCATGTAGGATTTTGAGAAATACAAAGTTAGGGTGCTCCACTATAGACCACTCTCCCCTACCAGACATCATCAACAGTGGTCTCTTGATTTATAACAAACACGAGCCCATCCACACTCTTCTCTAGACAAACATTGGGTTTTGGATGAAGTCTCGCAAATTGGATGGATTTATATTCTTGTGTCACATGCATTAAAAATCTCACAACATTGACATGATCTGAAGAGCATGTCTCCAATCTATTTAGTGCCTCTTTAAAAGAAAATTTTGGGGGATCCCCTAGACTCCCAGAAGACTCCATATTAACAACTTCCCTGAACAAAACCACTAAGCCGCATCGCCAAACCTTGAAGAAAGAAACATTAAAAGGAAGCTTAAAAATAAACACAGAATCAAGGCTACGAGAAAATAACAATTACAAGGCACATCCGAAGGGAGTAAAAAAAATGGAAAAGCAGCGGCAGGCCACCCAGACCCCAAACTCCCGCATGCACAGGCATGCAACAACCGATCTACTCTCACTGCTCGTGTAGAGACGAGCTCACAGAGCCTCTGTCCTTCAAAGGGATGCCATCACTCACGGCTTCAATGATCTGCTAGTCGCCATCCATTATAATTTTAAAATTAAAGTTCATTAATAATTAATTTTTATGTAAAAATAATATATATAAATAATTAATATTTAAAATATTTATTTATTATTTCTATATAATATAAGTAGATGATCATCTGTATTATATGTATGTAATTAGTTTTGGTTGGAAACATGTGCAACAATGATTAAATTTTAGAATTAGATCAATAATTATGTGAGAAACAAGCTTTTATTTATAATATTTTACATTATTTTGGACAAAATTAAATGATCTAATAAAATCAATAATATATTAGATTTAAAAAATGATAATTGTAGATTGGAGAATTTGAAAGATATTAATGATTTATTTGATTATATTTTGTAGAGGTTTGATCTTGTTGATGATTGGATGAGATTTTTCTTGGAGATATTTGAAATTTTTATCTAAATAATTATGTGCAAATTCCAGACATCAACATCATAGTTCACTCTTAGGCTCAGACTACATGTCAAGTCCAAATGATAGCTATTGAAGGGCAAGGAGAGAATTCGGTCAACCTGGGAAATAGGGGTGTTTAGTTAGTCAGTGTTTAGTCACTCAATCTTTAAATCTTTTTGTTGATTGTAATTATCAGTATACATGAAAATATGAAATTGGGGTAGTAGGGTCTAGTAAGTATTGATCTGTTCAGATCAATTTTGCATAAAAATTATAGTAGTAATCTGGGTGGTAGGGTTTGATATGTAATTTTTGTAAAGAGAAAGTAGGTATCAACTGGGTTATGTATCACTTACCAAAGTTTAAACTCTATATGTATTAAACTATATTATATTAGTATATCTACTATCTTATGGCCTTTTGCTCAAAAAAAAAGAAAAACTGCAATTAGATGTGACAATTATATGTAAAATATTTAAATTATTATGGATTATATTCAATTATATAATCTAGTCCTATAAAATTTCACATCATGCAATCTAATCTACATAGTTTAACCTATGTGCCTATTAATATGAACATTCTAACATCGTTTTTTTTTTTTTTTTTTTTTTTTTCTCTAATCTAGCTTTTGGATTTTGGTTGTGTTAAGAATCACAAGAATTGCTTCCAAATGATGGAAAGATCATTTGCTTGTCTTGATGATATTGAACCCTTAGAAAAAAAAACAAAATGAACATCCACGTACTAATAAAACTTTGTAAATGTAAATCTCACATACTAGTACACAAGTGCAATTCCTAGACACAAAATTTTAATTTAAAATACTTTTAAGTTAGAGATAATTCATATGGTTCATTTATAGCTATATGATTGATTCAAATGACCTAGGATATTTTCTTGAATACATGAATATTATAATTGATTTTAATTATTTAACACTTAATTTTGCAAAGTAATATGATTATTTTTGCCAAAAGGTAAAATTTTAGGCTTAAGAAGTTAAATATTCAATTAGCTTATTAAGTTACATCATACAACAATTGAAACAAGATTACACCACATAATCTAGTATAGATTAAGTTAATTATAAAATATACAAAAATGAAAATAAAAATAATTTCTATAGAAAAATAATAATAAATAAGAATTATTTTTAAGTCCAAATAAATCAAAATAAATGTTAAAAATATATAGAAGACATCCAAAAAAAGTATAAAGTGAAAGGTAATGGCTAGTCAATAAGTCCTTGGTATATTGATGTAGGTAAATGCTTCTAAATGAGTCCATGAGAGATCAAATCTTGTGAGAGTCTTGTGCCTCAACACTACAATTGATGACACCAGAATTGTGTCTTGGAGGAATTTGGGGAAATGGGTACCCCTCAATCTTTCTCTAGTGAAAAAAAATTCAACATAATGCTTATACTCTCATATCAGATAACAAAATAAGCTTGTCGATAATATAAAATCCTAACAAAACAATTGACTCATAAATTTATCCAATAATATCTTTTACTTGAAAATAAAAAAATACAAAACTAAATTTACTTTGAAGATTTTTTTTCACGGTATTCGTTTGTAGTAAAAAAAAAATCTACCTTAATAATATTCTCGGCGGCACTTTCGTTTATACTCATTACTTTATTGACCACACTAAGTTGACAGTGCCAAACTAGCATGCTTAAACATTAGGTCACGATTTTAACATGCAATCCATGCCTTATTAAACTCAGTGCGGGAAAACTCTCATTAATTGATAAAAACGTGGTTTTGAATCTTAAGACGAGAAACAAAATTCTTTAAATTCGGTTCATTGATCATTCTCTTCAAGGTCAGCACGAAAATAAAAAATCTTGCCCATTGTCAAATTGAAAACACACGGGAAAGACTGATTTGTAAATCGCATTCTTTGTCAAAACTTTGAATAATGTTCAAGCCATTCTTTCGCCAAGTCTTTAGAATAGAACACAGACCGCAGCAGTCCAGGCTTTCCCAAACAGCTATCATGTTTCTGTGTAAGCTCAGCAAGATAATTTAAGCACGCCACTTAGCTGTTTCAATCTAAAAGGCTTAAGATATTCTACTGTGCATAGTCCACATTTTTTCTGGAATTCATGTGGAAATTATAAGTTACAGCTGCACCGCATGTCATTTAAGGTATAGATGCCGAAAATCAAATTGTCTTGCACCTGCCCTTTGCTCTGTCCATAAAAGCAATAGAGTTCTCTAGGTATTTGCTCGTTCGAAGTTTTAGAAGATGGACTGCAAGATTCCTGTTCATACAAGCTGTAAGGTAATTGCAAAGGATATTCAAAACGAGGAGATGATTTCAATAACCTTTGAAGATAGTATTGTGGAACAATCAAAGACTCCAGGTTGTGGTGAATTTGGCGCTTCTTCGCAATCTGCGATCAAGCAAATCTCTTCTGTATCTTCTTCGGGGGATTACATTGGCCAGCAGTCATCAAGTAATGCCATAAATAAGTCATATGAAGATCAAAAGTTGAGTAAAGGTAAATCTTACTCCGACATGCCCAGTCTCTCATTTCCGGAAAGACAAACCTCCCTAAGCTGGCCTGCGTCACCTAAAGATAAAATAAGTGGAAAAGATGTACCTATCTTAGATAATTTATACATCTACGAACGTTGCTTATCCATCCAAGAGGTAAGCTGTTCTGCATAAAAACCATTTTACGCTATTAAATGATGCTCAATTTATGTAAATGATAGCTGTTTTTAACTGTTCTATCTGGGAAAAACAGGAGCAAAAGGATTCCAAGTCGCAGAGGAAATTACCGTTTCTGCTAAGAGTTCATTCGGGACATTTTCACATATGCCTCGGCCTCTGCAGCCAAACTGTTCTTTGGAAAACTCTAGAGGAGAACCCCTTGTTTATTCGTTTCCCTTTCGAAGTCCCCAGTTACTTCACCTTTGGGCTGTGGTTGATTGCTTTATTAGGTTTTCTTGTAATATTGGGAGCGTACCTGTTAAAATGTGTGTTTCACTTCGAGACTGTTCGCATGGAGTATTTCGACCGTGAAAGGGTGAATTACTTCTTTGTACCATGGATCGCCGGCATGTTGTTAACGCTAGGGCTTCCTTCCAACATAGCTCCCGACAAGGTGCACCCTCTGGTCTGTTGTATATTTATGGCTCCCATCACAATATTAGAGCTCAAAATCTACGGTCAATGGTTCACCAAAGGAAAGAGGTCTCTGGCTCGAATTGCAAACCCTTCAACTCATTTATCCGTAATCGGAAATTTCGTGATAGCTCGTGTCGCCAAAAAAGTAGATTGGATGGAAATTGCATTGTTCTTCTTTACTGTGGGATTAATTCACTATGGGATTGTGTTTATCACGCTTTACCAGAGACTGTCCTCGGACATAGCGGTTTCCAGAAAGATCTGCCCAGTGTTCTTTCTGTTTATTGCTGCTCCAAGCTCTGCAAGCTTGGCGTGGGAGGTAATATCAGGATCGTTCGATACGTTCTCCAAGATGCTGGTTTTTCTCTCACTTTTCTTGTGCTCGGCCTTGGTGAGTATCGTCAGGAATTACACTTCATAACTGAAATTTACTCGCATTAAGTTATTCAATTCCAATAGTAACTACACTGACTTTCTTCACCTTCACCTTCTCACTTCTCAGATAATGAGAATCGGTTTCTTCCGTGACAGCGTACGGAGATTCTCAATGATCTGGTGGGCATGCGCGTATCCGATTACAACAACAGCAGTGGCTGCACTGAGATATGCAGAGACCGTGAAGCATCCCATTGCTCAGACATTGGCTTACGCTCTCTCTGCTGTCTCCATGGTAGCGATATTAATTCTATCAGTGTTAACTATTGTAAGCATGGTAGTGGCTAGAGACCACCTATTTCCCAATGACACCGTCATCATCATTATCTCGGAGACACACAGAAAAGTTCTGTTCCGAGCTAAAAAAATGACGTGTTTCTTCCTATTCCTTCGTTTAGGATGCATTGTGCGATATGATTTATAACAGGCACAACTTCTTTAATCATTTCTGCTTTGCTCGAGCCTAAATTTTGTCTTCAAACAAATTATTTATTAGACGTCTTGTCCAGGGAGACACAACTATTTAATCTTGTAATTACTTTTGTTCCGAAAGCAAATTTAACTCTAATTTCGTTTGGTTTTAAACTGTAAACTGGATCATTTGAAGATAAGCCATAAGCAATACACAGGATTACCGTTCACAAAAGGCAGATTAGACTCCTTCACTTACCAGTGTGAGTAAGTGAATTGACGAAATAGCTTTCTTCCGATCGAGTCATGTTGTACAAACTTGAATCTTAAATGCACGAAAAAAAGGGGACTTCCTATGAGTCCAACTATAATCGATTTCAACAAACTTCCGCTCGAAGAGTCGTAAAAGATCAGAGGTCTTATCTTGTAAAGATGAGGACAAATTCCAAATTTAAAAACTCGACGAAACCGTGGATATTTCAACCACCACAAAGCAGAAATGGTCATAGTGGGTTCATATGGTCACTATCTAGTTACTAAATTTGACATATGATATGATAGAAGTGTAGAAATGCAAAATTAGCATCATGCACTTAATTAAATTCATATTCGTTCACTTATTAAATAAATCAAGTTCATTAAATCCATTCATCAAATAAATCAAGTCTATTTGATTTATCTCCAAGGTCATCCATTTAAATTGAATAAATTAACTTTATTTAATTTAAGCCTATCATTATCCCTCTTTGATTAAATAAATCAAATCTTTATTTAATTAAATATGAAATCATTTTTCATCTCCCTTTGATTTAGTTTAAATCCTTAAATCTAAAGTCAAATGGGTCAAATCACCTAATCCCTCACTAAATTAATTTAATCCTAATTAATCTAGTCTAATCACCCATCGCATCCTCTAGCTTTTCCCACTTGCACAAACAAATCAATTAACTCATTTATTAAATCCTCATTTTCCCTCAAGAAGGCATGTTTTGAGAATATTCCCTCAAGTTTGAATTTCAAAACAAGTTGACTTGTCCCTTCCAACATGGCATTAATTCCCCTCTTACATGTCTCCCACTTGGCATTTAAGTCCCTTTTTCTCCCTCCAATAGGCCAAATTTGAATTTGAAAAGGCCAATAAATCTCATTTATTGGCACATTGACCAAAACTTGCACATTCCTCAACCATTCACATGTTGACAAATGGCACTTGCCCATTGGTTGAATCTTTGTCCCACATTTCTCTCTTTTGGGCATTCTTCCAACTTGAGATTCTATTAATAGAAGACTCATTCTTCATTTCTATCACACACAATCCTCATGCAAAGTTACTCTTTTCATATTCAGAGCTAAGTTTGTTCATTATCATTTGCATCATCGATTTGTCAAGGGTTGGAAAGAGTCAATTTTCACAAAAAATGACACCAATCCAATATGGGATAGATATACTTCATGTTTTTCTTTATATGCTTTTAGTTATCTTGTTAATGGATTGCATTTTAAAACATGTTGGGTTATCTCATATGGATGTTGGATATTTGCTTTGTTACTAATGATGTGTATTAGAATTTTAGCCATTTGCAGATTTAGCATCCACATAATAGCGCTAGATGGAGGACTCACTATAAGATCTAAATGCATTGTCATATCCTAACTTTTATATGCAATAATGAAAGTGATATGTGGAGATTTGAATTTCTTTAAGTAATTGAGATATCATTTGTTTAGTTAGTAGTTTACCTACAATACTGTTTGGGTTTTTTCGCCAGCTAATAGCATTCGCTTGAAAGTTACGCCAAATCCAAATTTGCGCCCACTAATAGCTTTTGTCTAAAGATGCATTTAAGAGTTTAGATACTGGTCAATGGTGGTATTTATGGCAATAGTTTTTACCTACCAAATGTATTTGCTTGAACATTTTTAAATGAGTTTATTCGCTATCTTGCAACTTGCTAATAACATTTGCTTGAAATTTTCTTAGCGTTTTTTAACAAATCTTTGTGTAGTCTTGCAATTAGTGAAGAATTTGGTCTTACACCTATTGATAGAATTTGCTTAAAGGTTTCTTACAAATGTGTTTTGCGCAAAATTCTGCAAATAGTGCATTCCATGAGATAATGTCCTTTTTAGGTGTCATGACAAATGGTAAAGATAAATCATTCGCTTACTTAAAAGAATTCAATCATTCCCTATTGGCCAGTTAAGAGGAAGTGAAATTTTTTGATCTAAGGTCTACACATGTATCTCATACACGTAGATTGCTTGCGTAGTCTTGCAGGTGTTTGTTGTGCTACACTTGGTAAAGTCTTTATTTTCCATGCTTTTCTACGGTCTCTCATCAACATCGTTGTCCTTCTCATAACTATCTATCATTAATATTTTTGTATCCATCTCATTAATAGTGTTGTTTGACATTGATGGTTGTTTTCAAAGTTTCATTGCTTGCCAATAGTCACACAAATTTGCAAATGATCATTGTTTTCCTGTGATGTTTGCAACCAAAGGAACAAATCGCTATAGCTTTAGATACTAATAAATTGATTCTGTATTCTAACTTTAGTTATCTAGGATAAAATGGAATACTCTTAGACAAGTTAGATCAGGTGTTTTGCTGACTTGAGATTTCATCAAAAAAATAAAGTGAAGGATAAGAAACCTGGGAGCTGAAAATTGAGCAACAACATAGCAGAAGCGGTAGTGACATTAGTAATAGTTAAAGCAATCTAAAATGAGTAAAGTGCACAGACCAAAATATTTTTACCTCATCCAATATTGCTCCTCTTATTAATCAATGGTTGCATAGGTTCAAGCATATTTTATGAAAGAAATCTACATGTGGAGAGCACATGAAAGGGCATTAACATCTGCATTCAAGAGGAGGCGCAATATTTTCTTTTAGAGGAGACACATCATTCATTCACTGGTTCTGTGAATTTCTAGCCAGGCATTTAAGCTATGAAGTATTGAAAATTTGACTGTGGCGGTTAAGTCAACAGGCATGCCTTTTTTTTTATTCAAATCATAGTTTTTTTTTCCTTTCATCTTCATGTGTTGGGCTTGATCCTTAGTGCGTGATTTTACACCTGCCAAGTGCATTAATTTGAATTTTTTTTTTAAAAAACCTTGGGCACTAGTGCTTCATCTACCAATTACATTAACTTAAATAATTCTCAAAAGCTATTCATTCACTTACTAATTGCGTTGGTTTGAAAGTTTGTTCGTTGCCAAAGATTGTGGAATTTAAACTTACGCCTGCTAATGGCATTTGATTGAAATTTAATTCAAACTTTCTCTTTCCATAAAATCTGAAATCTTTTGATATGAAATGGAATAGAGAAAGTACCTAAGCTAGTGCATAGAAACCAAGTGAAATACTTGTATTAAAGGCCAACATAAATGCAAGCATAATGCAGCCCAAATACAATGCTTAAAGGGAGAAATTTAAAGAAGTGCCTAAATTTGTAATGCAATGCATACTAAAGGAAGCTTAAAGTGCATAAGTTAATGCATTATTTTGTATGCCAAATGACCACTATCAAGTGCAGATGAATGTGCATTAAATAATGTAGAGTTTTGTTTGAAAAAAGAATATTATTTATTGGAAGTCTAAATCTGCATTATAGTATAGAGAGGCGTGCTTTCTTTTCTAACATGTGGCTGTGGATATTTGCATTCTGATTAGGGGGCATATCAACTAAATGCTCATTGACAAGATGGCCATCCTTAAATATTCCACAATTTCCACCATCTTCTTTCATATCTTTTGGGAAAGTTTGAGATAAACAAAGATATTATGCTTGCATGTTTAAACTTTAATGATAGTGCATAATTGCTACCACGCTTTATATGGATATGTGTTGCACAATGGTGGGCCATTTTATTTATTTTTTTCTCTTGAGGATGAGAATATACAATCAAACTTTATTATGGACTAAAGTATATCTAAAATGTGTAATATAGGTTTTTATGAAGTTATCATTAATTTATTAAAATATCATACTTCTCAGTTGTGATAACTTTGCATTGTTTATAGGTTGGCATTGGGATCGAGTGTTGGAATCGATTGAAAGCAAGCAAGAGTGGAGTTGAACATTACCAAAAGCTTTCAATTTTCATTGCAAAGGAGTTAAAATGAACTTTAGACAAATTGACTAGATTTCATTTGAGGTTAACAATTGAACAAAACAACTTTAAAATATCATGTTGGTGCTTTAAAATGAATCAAAATCATTGCTTTGTAGACTTAAAATGAACATGTGCAACTTTGTTTTGTGATTACTTACTCAAACTAACACCATCAAAAAGACATATGCGCTTCTCTTGCGCTTCATGGTGATCTTGAGAATCAAAAGGCTTTTTGATGGTCTTAGGGTGGGATAAAGTGATCACCTCCACACTTTATTTTGGGAACTAAAATTGAACAACAAACTTTGCAAGTGTGAGTAGACCTATTGCATGTGTTCTCCCTTTGTTTCTAAATGAAGGTTGATTGAACTATGAATATGTTTGCTCACTTTTGTTTATCTTAGAGGGCCTTCCTTGGGGATAAAGTACTCACCGAAGGGAACGACTCAACCGGTAACACTATAAAGCCAAGAGTATTTCCATCTGGGCTATAAATGTGGGTATTGGAATAAACACTAATATCACGAGAAGGGTAGCAATGGTCTCTCGCCACGTTGGGTCAACTCCTAAGAACGAAATGTCTGAATTAAAATCCTTTTTGTAGAAATGCCAAAATCCCTATCTATTTTTTGGTGCAAGAATGGTCATTTTGAAGCCGCCAACATTTTTACGGTCTTTAGTAGAAATGGAAAGCATGCCATGGGAGTTTCATGCTTGTTGATGTTTGGATACCCCGTATAAGTGAGTGTCGTGGAGGGGAGCCAGTGGGGTCAAGCATCTAACCATTCACTAAAGATAAGCGTAGTTGGACATGTCCAAGTGAGGACTCAACAAATATAGTCTTTCGTATCCATAAGGTTGTAGTTTTTCTTGGTTACAAAACACTTTTCTTGATCGAAAAAATTGGAAAATAAACATTCAACATGTGCATCAAATCTCAAACCGTTTAGGAGAAGCAAATATCTTTGAACAATTCATGTGCTATTGCTTTCCCTTGGGATTGCCATCCTTAGAGGCTTCTAAGCATTTTGATTTCATCTCAATTTTCTCCTACTAAGGTCAACATTAGGAAACCTTTTCCTTGATTTCCTCAATTTCCACATAATGCGCTTTGTGGGATGAAAGAAAATTAGGACATTGGACATTCAGCTTCAAAACTAATCAAGAAGTGTTTGTGGTAAAAAGAATCCATTAATCAAACATTAAATCAATTGGATCCCACACATGTGCCTGTGTATCTTTTGATCATATGGTTTTCGTGCAAACATTGGTCTTCTAGTTTTGAACTATTCTTGGAGAAAAGCATGTTTTGTTGGTGCAACTAATTATTTAATTACACTTTAGCATAAGTTTACTTAGGATATTTTATTTCCTAGGATAATTATTATTTAATTCTTATCTTATCTTATTGAGCCGCCTTTTTGCTCAAGATAAGATTAGGGTTGTCTTTTCCTACTTTATTGCATCATTTCCTTTTCGAAAGCTTTTGTATTATTTGTAAAACATTACATTCAATAATCATTAATTCTAATTTTTTTCTTGCACTAACTTGCTCTGGGAGTTTACAGAACATCTTTGATTTCCTATTCTGAATATCTATGCATGTGATAGGTGATTACTTACAGGTGTTCTTGGGGACTATGAAGTTGGTTTTTAATTATTGGAATCATATGAAGTTTGGGCACAATCTTCGAGGTGAGAAAAAAAAACTATTAAAAAAAAAACCCGTTTCAATTCTATGCTACGCGTTATAAATCACCCCGCCGCCAAGCGACCACCACTCCCACCACCAGAAGCGGTGGAACCCGAAGATTATTGCTTGCATATCAGAATTCTTGTTAAGCTGCTATAGTGGCATGAACAGTGATTTACTATAGTGGCGTGAATAGTGATCTGCTACAGTATATGCTACAGTGCACGTGAACAGTGATCGCTACAGTACCAATGCAGATATTAAGTGATTACCTTAGAGTTTCACAGGGGTTTCATTGCAGATTTATAGATCATTAAAGGTGTTCATTATTGAAGAACATTGTTGGAAGATTGTGTCATTCTTCTTCAGCATGTGGGAATTACATTTAGCAGATTTATAGAGTTTTCAACGGTTTGGAAAACAATTTATGATTATTTAAAAGGAGTCAATGATAATAATGTGATAGTAGACCGGATGTCATGGAACACTAGAAAAATCACAAACTGGAACAACCCTGGAATCTGTGAAGCAACAGTAGATGAGATGATGACAGAATCTAGAAACCATGTATCTGGATGCCAATGCCAAACTGTGACTGAAACTCTTCCATGGGAAGGAGTACCAATTCACAAGGGTTTGAAGATTATTACTTGCAGATCAAAATTCTTGTTAAGTTGCTATAGTGGCGTGAACAGTGATCTGCTATAGTGGTGTGAACAGTGATCCGCTAGAGTATATGCTATAGTGCACGTGAACAATGATCGCTACAGTACCAATGCAGATATTAAGTGATTACCTTAGAGTTTCACAGGGGTTTCATTACAGATTATCAGATCATTAAAGGTGTTCATTATTGAGGAACATTATTGGAATATTGTGTCATTCTTCTTCAGCATGTGGGAATTATATTTAGTAGATTTATAGAGTTTTCAAGGGTTTGGAAAACAATTTTTGATTATTTAAAAGCAGTCAATGTAAATATTTAATTGTTGATATCTATCATTATTTTTGGTGACTATTTGGAGGCCACGGGTTTATGAGAGGGTGTACATTCTCTTTAGGAGCCATACTATCACCTATAGGCAGGGCGTATGGGCATCTAGGCTGAAATGCCTATCATTGGAGTTGTATTTAACCTTCTTTAGAGGCGGCCAGACTGTAGCAAACAAGTGGTTGTGTTTCTAGGGTGGAGGATACAATATTCAGAGGTTGTCATCCATATTAAGGGTTTTCATATTACTGATAAACATCTATAGACCTACTCATACAAGAATATTTACATTGACTGCTTTTAAATAATCATAAATTATTTGCCAAACCCTTGAAAACTCTATAAATCTGCTAAATGTAATTGCCACGTGCTGAAGAAGAATGACACAATCTTCCAATAATGTTCTTCAATAATGAACACCTATAATGATCTATAAAAATGCAATGAAACCCTTGTGAAACTCTAGGGTAATCACTTAATATCTACATTGGAACTATAGCGATCACTGTTCACGTAATCGTGAACATATACCGTAGCGTACTCACCGCTCATGCCACCGTGAAAGTGTGCCTTAACAAGAATTCTCATCCGTAAGTAATAATATTCAAACCTCAGGAAACTCTCACCAATTCACAATCATTGGTTATTTTCTTATTGAGTGTGTTAGAAACCAAGATCTGATTGCAAACCAAAAAAATCACCTTCCACAGAAGAGAAAAATGAAAAAACAGAGATTTTCAAAAGATGTGCAAATTCATATATTCGAAGTACAAAATATTACAAGAGATATTTTATTTATAAAAGCAAAGATGCATAAACCTAATCTTATCTTGAGAAAAAAGATAGCTCAATA
>VDFB02109143.1:0-13236 GCA_007258455.2 Sequoia sempervirens | reverse complement strand
AAATCATTCTAAACCCTATATAGGATACATTGATACTTCAAAAGCCTCTGAAGGAATTTGAGATTATGCAAATATATGTCAAGTAACATTCATAAGGTTTAGAAAATCTTGATCACTCTCTAGAATAGCCTATTAAACATGGGTTGTGCTTGAATGCACTACATAATTGATATAACACAACCACTCTGCATATCAACCAGAGTTATAGGCTCTTTATTGCAGCAAGAGGTAATCACTCTTCGATCATGCTATAATTACATCCTAACCTGTTAAACTTGAGACAACCTGAATGCACCCAATGATGATTGACACCTACATTATACAACCCGAATTAACTACATTATATGAGTGCCTCCATTTCTATCACAACATAGCCACATTAAACTTGGGTCACACATGAATGCATCCTGTATTTGTTATAGCACAACTATGCCACATGACCAATAGAGTTATGGATCACATAATTACAGTCACAAGAATCTGTTCCTCGGCTGTGATCTTATGGTGATTCCACACAACAAAATCTAGACATGAAATTCTCACAACCTTTAACCTCTAAAAATGAAATCTAATGAGATGATGCTTTAAAAATATGATTTTCAAACCCGAACTACAAATCATCAGCCTGAATTCCCTCAAGAAAAGACAATGACTACCCTCAACCCGGCTTTATTATCTTCTGAATTTTCTGATTTTTCCCAAGAAAATCGTCCTTAGTTCTTCACAAACTATCTCAAGTAGAGAAAAACACTGTCGCAATAAATCAAGCATGAACTCACTTTTCTTTATGTCGGCCACATTTTGATTTTTTTAAATTTTTCATGTTTGTCAAAAATTTGACGAAAATGATTGTTGACATTTCAACAAACCCCAGGTTCATCAAAATTTCGATGAACGTCAGGGATAAACTTTCAAAAAATTGGAAATTACACATCAAATTTTACAAGCACCCAACGAACATTGAATTTTACATATTTTGTAGGACAATTTCTTCGTATTTTGCAGTCAAATGTATTAGTGATAGGGTGCAAAATCTTTGATCTTTTAGATTTGGCAAAAGATGGCTGTAGATCTCTTCACAAACTTTCCAACGATATATTGCAATTGAAAATTTGACAATTGGATCGAAAGTTATGACCCTAAGAAGTTGTAAAATTAAAAAAATAGAAAAAAATTCTTCTAGAGCGGGAAATAGATGTTGGAATTTTTTGTGCCAAAATGTGGTTACACCTTCCAGAATATTCTAAGGTAGTTACACTTCTTAGATAAAGAGGGAGAACAAGGGTTACAGAAGGGAGATCTGGTAGTGCAGATCGTGGTTTTTGGCTTGTAGATTTCTGTCATGAGAAGGGGTCCATGTGGTTGTAGTATGTTATTTTCTGAGTATTGTAATTTCACTTCATCAAGATAATAGAAATCAAGTGTTTCTTTTTGCATTTTTCTATTTATCTCTCTTGTTTAGTTGTGTGTGTGTGGTTTTGTAAGGGGAGTACCCTCATCACTATCCAAACAAGTTATAAGGAGTTTTTCCAACAAGATCCAAACAAGGAGATTGATTTACCAAGTAACAAGTAATAATAATAGATTTTGTTGAAAAACACCTATGTAACTATGTACCACTTAACATAATTTTGATTTTTTTTGTTAATGTTCATTTTATTCTCTCTACAAACCTATCTTGTTGTAGTGTGTAAGGGGTGGTCTTCTATTGAATAGTGCTTTCATTCTTAAAAAGTCATCAATTTTACCACTATTATCATATTTCAACACCTTTATTTTCTTATTATTTTTCTTATCAACAAGTTCCTTTAAACTTAAAGAAAAGTTTAGATTTAGAACAAAAAAAACCTATGTGTATCTAGAACAATCATAAAAAAGACACCATATAAATATTTATCCATAGAACCCACATCCACTAGACCAGACACATCTAAATGATTGGTTTATGATATATTTTTTATTTTATAATTTCTAGAGGGAATATACGCTCAATCCATTTTTCCAAACACACAATGTGCATAGAAATAAAAATGATCATAAGAGTAAACAAAAAAAATCACCAAGCATATTTTAATTAATAATGGTTTCAACACTTTTTCACCAAAGTATCCTAAATATTGGTGCCACAACATACTTGCATTTTAGAATTATCAATTGTGTTGGTATAGATACAAAATGTGGAGGAATCTAATATAAACAATGTCCAAATGAAATATCCTTTGGAAATCACCAAATTTCTTGTTACCAACATATAAATATACTTATCAAATGTCACATGCAACTAATAATCATTCAAGTTGGATACAATTTTTTTATTTTTATAACAAGTCTTAGAATATGCAACACACTAGTATGATTATTTATCCTCCCATCATTGAGACACAACTATACCTTACAATGGAAAAAAAATACAAATTGTTATCAATTGGATATACTTCTCCTACACCATAAGCATGATAGGAAGAGAACCACTCCTTGTGAGGATTAATATGATAAAAAAAACTTGAGTCAACCAACCATGATTCATTAGAGACACAGATTTAGATTCAACTTCATGAGAGAAGTTTTTAATGGAGTCATAAGTATTCTTATTTTTATAGTCATTAACATGCCCTCATTTTCCATAGTTCCAACACTTCACTTTGTTATTTCCTAGGGTCTAGAACAACCTTAGGACTTAGATCTTGATATTTTTTTTGCGATCCCATTTGGACCCTCCATAATCCTTAGGTCTTCCTTGAACATGTAATGCATATTTGAGTACTTATCCATGATGTTTATCCTCATTTATTCTATATGAAAGGTAACAAAAAGGACATCCAATTTTAGATCTATAATGAATCACAAGAATAACAATGATTAGGTTTTCGCATGACTCAAGAAAAGAGTAAAGTAAAAATATACACTTACCCTCCTCATCTATCTTAACATCAATGGATCATACTAACTTTTAATCAAATTAAATGCATTAAAATGTTGTAAAACAATTTCGCTTCTTTCATTTTCAATGAATATAATTGTATTTTCAAGTAAATATTATTTTCCATGTCACTCTTTGTTTGATAAATATCATTGACCCTTCTCCACAGGAGATATGTTGTAGCCTCCCCATAGACATTTATGAGGACATAATATGTACAAGGAAAAATTAGATGGTACCTCTTGCCTTCTCATCCAGTTTCTTGCAACCTTCATCAAACATCCTATTAGGTTAATCTTTGTTTGAAATAAATCTCCAACAAGATCTCTCTCATTAAGAAGATCTTATATTTTAAGTTTCTAAATATTGTAACTAGTTTCCTTGAATTTCTCAATCTTTGATTCAGATGTACTTGTCATGGCTTCCACTATACACACACATCTACAAACACAAACCAAATTCTCCCACTACAAAAATTTTTAATAGCTCTTCTAGAAAGGCATCCCCTTCAAGTCAAAACCAAGGCTTTGATACCAAATGTTAAAATATAAAGTGAACTATTGGAACAATAACATCAAACTAAGAATATAGATTTTAATAAATGTTTATGTATTAAGCAATGAAATGGAAATGAAGAAATCATTTAGAATTAATGAATCGTAATAGTATAAAACATAACACTAGATGTACATGGAGAAACCCTTTCAGAAAAAAATTCTACCATCAAAGAGAGCACATGTTATTACACATGAAACCCCTATCTAATTCATAAAATTTATAGAGAAGAATTTAGAGGAAACCACAAGTGGATTCTTGAAACCAAAAACCCTAAAACAATGTTATGGAAAATAGCCAACACCCCCATGTGACAAATCAATGCATCCTTGAATAGAAAATATAACTCCTCAAGCATCTTTGACCCATATGAAGAGGGACAAAATCCCCAAAAGTAGCACTTTGTTATGGTCTCCATTATCCTTGTGGACCCCACCCCAATTACTTAGGATTAGGGAAGTGGTGTAAATGAAGTGAAGTCAAATTGTAACCATCATCATCATGTTCCGCCTCCCTCTTCAATGTCATTAAAAAAATAGTTGCAAGTTACAAGCTGAGAATAATTAAATAATAATATCCCACAATCACCTAAATGGGTATCCAAGTATCCATTCCAAGATGTTGGGAGATTTGACATTAAACATTAGGATTGCAATTAAATATCATAATTTCCTAGCATCCTCAAACTTTGATCTCTTTTTTATGCCACACTTGTTGTACATCTCCTAGTGTCATTTCACATTTTATAAATTATACTTTCTTTCTACACTTGGGGAGCATCTTTTTTTTATATTGCTCATCTACTTAGCTCTTCTACTTCCTTATATGTCATTTTTTTTTATTATATTGATTATTGTTTTACAATTATTTTTCTCATACGAACATCAACATGAGATACTTACAAGATCTTGTGAGAACAATCATGAGACAAATACCAACTCCGTCCGAGCAACCACACTAGAAACCACTTATGTAAGACCAAGAGTGACAACTTAGAATTCTACTTATTATTAAACCACTTCCATATTAGAAGCCAATTATGGAAGACCAAGAGTCACAACTTATAATTTCATATTAGATATCCTTTTTGGGATTCAAACTTGAGTCTCCATACTGAGAAATCAATGCTTTAGCAAATTAAACTCTAATCCTTGAACATTATATGTCATGTTTAATATTTTCACAATCTTATTATTTCCATTTGTGCAACATGCCTCATTTATTTAAAAATTGGACCCCCCTTTCAGATTCGATATTTGTAACACTCCATCTAGACTTTGTATAGATCTTATTTTATTTTGATTTTCAGTACATAAATCCAATGATATCACATATAGATCTCTATTTTATTTGAGTTATTTGTTTTTCTTTTTCCTTTATGAGAACATGTCTTCTATTATTTGCATTTGAAGCCCACATCCTTGAAACGCAGACAGTATCTGCATGGCATTCACAAAGGACCCGGGCTTGAGCTAAGTATAATGTTTTTATGTGTTCTGTTTATTCTGGCTGACATGTGTTTATAATCACTTGTCCCCGTGATACCATGTGCACCCCAATCATTTACACATTCCTTTACCTGCCAGCTTGTGTTTATTGTACCCCACCCAATTGTTTCTAGGACAGCTATAATTTGATGACTTATGTTTGGCTTGCAATAGGCTGTGTGGATCTGAGCTTGGATTTTGCCTGCAGATACATGGCCTATAACTATTCTTTTTCTGATACCCCATGATTGACTTGGTGATGACTTGGCTTTTCTCTGAGCTCCCATGAAACATGAGCCTGAATCTGATATGTAGCATGATATGATGGATCTTGTGTAATCCCACACATTAGATTTAGACCCAAAATCTAGAATTGAATAATCTTTATTTACTGTAAGAAAATAGATCAAATTTCTTAGAGCTCAAATTTTAAAGTACTATATTTGAAATTTGATATTGACTTTCTGTTGGAAGTGGGTCAAGGCAATCTAATCAAGAACAAATTAGATTTCTTGTGATCACACATGATAGAAGAATTATAAACAATGTTTGCTGTAGTGGAAATTTTAGTGGTTAGGCTTATTAAGTACATCCTGCATGCAACAAATTAAGAGACAAGGTATGACTAAAGATTAGATGCTTGTGAAGTACCAAATCTTGAGTCACATGTTGATTTAGATATATCCAGCTTGCAAAACTTTTAAAATTTGTATTAAAATTGATGCTAGGGATAGAATTATCCAAAATTTTGTGATTTATGATGTCACCAAACACTCAAAGAAACGTGTTATCCAGGTAAATCATGTATGTATTTTTGGGTTGGGATATAAATCAATGGTTTCTTGTATGATTTTGGTTAGATTTTCTGGGGATAGAAGAAGCTGAGAATGAGTTTTGAAGAGACTAAAAACTTAACTCTTCAGTAGTTGAGTGGAGAGTCTCGTCTATTTATGTTTTGGTTGAGTTTTCTTTGTAAATAATATTTTGAATTTAATGTATGTCTATTAAAAAAAAATTGGATATAATTCGCACAAAGAGTTTAGTAATTATTATTTTTATTCTTTCTATTTTTGATAAAAATTATTTGTTTGATATATTTCTTCAAACTTCTACATTGTTCATGCTTCTGTGTTGAGTTAGAATTGACAATAGTTTGAATGGTTATTTTATGTTTCTAGGAAAAGCTCATAGTTCTTTTCATATTAGCAAGCCTTTTTTATATTCTCTTCCCTTTTTTTCCATTTTCTTGTCTCTTATCGTTGCTTCCCCTATATTTTCCCTTTTCTTTCTTTTGATTATATTAGGCAAATTAGAGATAGTTTAGGTTTTTTAGATTAGTTTTTTGTGTTTCATTATTTATCTAGACAAAAGGGCATATTGAATTTTAGTTAGGATTCAAAGCACTAATTTTTATGTGTGGCTATAATTCTCTTGAAAAAATTGATTTCATGTGTGTAGTTAGTCTAAGGAACATTAAACAATCTCAATACCCATAAATAGCTTGTTAAGCATCTTATTTTCCACTATGCTCTCTTTGCATAGCCAAGATTTGGTAGCCTTGAGACCTTGGGGAAGTTTTGTTGGTGTAATTAATTATTAATTACACTTTGCATAAGTTTACTTAGGCATTATTTAATTCCTAAGTTTTAGGCTTTATCTTTATCTTATCGAGCTATCTTGTTGCTCAAGATAAGATTAGGTTTGCATCTTTGCTTTTATAAAGCAAATCATATCTTGTAATTAATTGAATTCTCGAATAATTAATGTTGCACATCTTTTTGCAATATCTCTGCCTTTTCTGATTTTTTCTCTTCTGTGGAAGGTTATTCGGTTTGCAAATCTGATCATGGGTTTCTAACATGGTATCAGAGCCTTGATTTGCAGCCCCTTCTCAGATTTTTGAGAAAAACATTGCAGGGTTTGTTTGGGATTCCTTGAGGGTTTTCAAACCTCAAATTTTGTCTCTCTATTTGGGTGTTCTTGCATGGTTGCTTTCAGCGCACGTTGGAGGAAATTGAGCTCATTTTCAAGTTCAGGGCTGTCGAAAAAGTCAAGATCGACTTTTGTTTCGCCTGAATCCGACATTTTTTGCCAGAGTTATGAGGGTTTGAAGATTTGTTAGATCTGGGAGTTGCGACACTTCTGGGGCATTTTCAGGCAGATCGGACCTCGCCATCAGATCCAGAGCATCTGAGAGACGAAAAACGACATATAATACGCCCTATTTCGGCGTTGGAAGCTTCTGAGGCAATTTTTTTTTGTTTCTAAGGCCGTGACGGTCCTGTGCACTTTTTTCAAAAATCGGTTTTAATAATATTTTTTCCCTGATGCAAAACAAAAAAAATATTATTAGTATTTTTTTTTTCAAAAAAAACAAATCTAAAAAGTTTTTTTGAAAAAAATCATCAAAAGTTTTTTTAAATTGGCAAAGATTCTGGCAGGGTACGCATTGTACCCTGCACAGAACTATGTACCCGCCGTCAAATCCGACCAGGCCCACTTGCACCCGGTGGCGGCCCTTTGAATTCCCGGCGGCTCCCTTAACTGTCGGCGACGACCGCGTTTTGATTCCGGCGGCTTCTCTTCGGACTTCCGGCAGGATAAAACCCGGCCGGCCTCCCATGCACCTCCAGCGGCGCCACCGGCGGTGCCTTCACCTCTCCACCTGCCCGCCGCCCGCCTGGCGGTGGGTTCTTTTTTGCAAATGCAGCGCCCCTGGTCATATGGCAGACCAGGGGCTAGTCCGAAAGGTGCCGAAAATTTGCCCCCAGTTAGCCTTTGTTTACCCTGATTTGCTCCAATACAGCTGTTTTTTTCATTTGATCATAACTTTTGATCCCGGAGGCATTTTTTTTGAAACAAGATATCGCCGGAAAGCTGGCGATCCCAATTTTCTGATGGTGCAGTCTATTTTCAGAAATTTTTCTGTTTGATGGGATATTTTTCCAGTTGAAGTCAGATGTTCAGATTTTGCTTCGGAGGACATATCTTTTGACTCAGTGATCTATTTTTCGTCATTCTTGCGGCATCGGAAAACTGATTCTGTTCTCTACACAGATTTGACATCAATTTCTATTTTCTGCTTATGCATGTTTGTATGCTCTCCTTTTACAATCGGTGGGTTATTGTAATAAATGAACTATGATAAAGTTCCTTTCAGGGGGGTTTTTTGCATATCCATATTCATTTTGTTTTGATGGCAACCTATATGGGTTATCTGGTCTCTTAGTTTCTTTTGGCCACATTTCTTGTCTTGCTTGACACATGTCGGATTCATTGGTTCACACTTCAGATTGAGAGCCTATGGTTAATGATCCACATTGGATCCATCTCAATTTGAGGGCCATGTTTTTATGGTTATTGTTCGAGAGTCTATTTTTGGTACTCCTTCCCATGGAAGAGTTTCAGTCATAGTTTGGCATCGGCATCGAGACACATGGTTTCCAGATTATGTCATCATCTCTTCTCCTGTTGCTTATAGATTCCAGAGTTGATCCAGTTTGGAGTTTTCGAGTGTTCCGTGGCATCGGGTCTTCTGTTGCTTTAATCATGATTCCTTGAGTCAATCAGTGACTCTCATCCGTTTCAGTAGTATACAGAAGAATATTTCCTTGCTTGCCTATATCAAGTTCCAGTGTTACTAGTTCTTCCAGTGTTTCTTCGCAAATTCATCACATTGTAGGGGGGTTTTGTCCCACTGGGTTTTCCTTCTCTACTTCTTTATTGCATATTGTACTTGGGTGCCTGATCAGGCCTTTTTGTCGGGACCCATTCATGCTTTCTTGCATTCATCTTAGTTTTAGGTGCATGCTTTATTTGCTTCTCCCTAAGTTGCACTTATGGGGGGGTGTTGGTGTAATTAATTATTAATTACACTTTGCATAAGTTTACTTAGGCATTATTTATTTCCTAAGTTTTAGGATCTTATCTTTATCTTATCGAGCTATCTTGTTGCTCAAGATAAGATTAGGTTTGCATCTTTGCTTTTATAAAGCAAATCATTATCTTGTAATTAATTGAATTCTCGAATAATTAATGTTGCACATCTTTTTGCAATATCTCTGCCTTTTTTTTTTTCTCTTCTGTGGAAGGTTATTCGGTTTGCAAATCTGATCATGGGTTTCTAACAGTTTTCACTATCCGTTCAAGAGAGGAGTAAGCTCCCTAACTTTGGAGGTTAGCTTGTGTAATTTTGGTGGTCAAGATTAATATTGGTAGAATGGTGGAGTGCAGTGTTCTAATTGTTTTATGTTTCTATTTTTGTGTTTTTTCTTATTTATCACATCCTTTCCATGGCTTGGGAGCTATCCTCTTAATATTTCTAGGGATATTCATGATGTTCCTAGAGATTTGGAGTGGCTTCTTCAAGATTTCCATCCCATGATAGCTAGTCTAAGCCTAAATGTATTAGAATATTTTGAAATAATTTATTAAGTGTAAGACATGAAGATGATGTTTGTAAATTGTTTATTTCCAATTTGTTGTATGAAACTGTTTATGGTACTCGATCCTTTCTCCCAAGCCCATTCATCCACAGAAAGAGTAGAGCTATGTCTTAAAAGAGTTTACAAGGTTTTTACAAAACAGTGTCTAATACAAAGCTAACCGCTATGGAATATATTAGAACTTATGCATCATCATAACACAAACAAAAAAAAGAGATATACTAGAGTCCATAGAAAGGAAACTCTGCAAAAAGTTTATCCTGCCACTTTTAAGTACTATCTTCTTTGGCTTTTTGCAAGAGCATCATCGACAATCCTGGTTGAAACTTTATCATGGTGAGATCTCTGAGGACATCGTAGACTGAACGTCATCAAAACATTTTTATCCCTGATGGGAGTTGGTGGGCAGTGATTGAGTAGTAGGCAGATGGTGTGGAAAGTGTGTTTGGCTTTCTTCATAAATTCTTGATCCAACAATGACAAATGAGAATCAATGGAGCATTTGAAAATTGCATTACAGTTTTTGCGGAGGCCTTCTTTAAGTGCTTTACAGATGCAAACATACTCAACCTTTAGCAAAATTTCTCCCGTGAATAGACAACCAATAGAATAAACACCTTTGGAGATATCATAGTGGTCCACATAAGTCTTCAACTGATCGTCACTAATGACAGAGTCCCAAATATATTTTGACATAGTATACGAACCCTTGAGAAGGTCCATGGCATTAGAGAGATGCAACCACCACATCATAAGGGGTGAAGAAGCATGAGGGGTCCATCAAGTAATTCGAATTTATTACTTGCCTTATTTCCCACTCTACATTGCGATAATTAAAATTGAAAGCAATTTTAACTTAATTGATTCATAGGGGTCAATTAGGGTAGAAAACATCAAAATAGACTCGTTTCACAATCAAACTTTGGTGTTCAACATGACTACATGTTACTATGTATGTCAAAATCCCGCCCTTATAGATAAATGTTTTTTCTTGACTTAGAGTAATTCGGAATGAGATAAACGAGGGAGAGAATTCTAATAGGCGACAAACAAAGTGGGGTCAAAAGAGATCAATTGCCAAAGATATCACTGGATTTTCCTCAAAATGACCTTAAAGAACTAGTACTCGGAAGTCGAGATAGGTCTTTTTGTAGCAATTTACTGAATTTTTTCATCCACATGTTACTTTTGAATAATTTGCAAGCATCAAGAGAACACCTAGCGAGTTTATTCAAGACTAATGTTAGATTTTAATGAATCCTATATAGAATAGTTTTCTCCTTTGTGCCTCTTGAATCTATGATTTTATATTTTTTATATTAATATCTTGGGCTTTATAACTGCTATGCTTATGAGAATGACTCTTGGAGTGAAAACTATTATTGGCACTTTTAAAGAGATAACTTTTATTGATCAAGATTCTATTCCTTGAGGATTTAAATCAACATTTATCCCCACATATCTTTTTCTAAACTAAGTCTTATGCCCTATTTTCAAATTCCTTTAGTTGATCAAAATTCTAGATCAAGCCTTGTGTATTGCATTCATTTTGTTTATTTACCATGTCCACCATTAAATCAATAATTGATGAGTTGTGCAACTAAATATTTTAATCTAATCCATATTTTTTGTAATATGCTCACACCTTCATGAATTATAGACCCCTTTACTCAAAAGGTGTACATTTTAAGGCCATCCCATAGTATCAATTCCATATGAAATTTCTAAGGTTTCTTCATGTATATCTAAATTATATGATGACATGGATAATTAAGAAATTTCAATTTATTTGTCATCTAATGAGACAAATAAGTTTGATGAGATTGATATGTAAATTTAAGCATGTAGGGATCCTTCTATTAGCTCAACCAATGAAAAAATGAGCCACCTTCACACAATGTTGAAAGGACCCAAGTTTGTATCTCTTTTTTCCTACCATGAGGACTCTCCCAAAGACACATATTATATCATTTGGGAGCTATCATCTAATAAAGAAGTTTTAAAATATTTTTTTAGTTTTGAATTTTATTTTGTTAAAAATATACAAGAATTTGAATCAAATAATTCTCAATCATAGGCAGTATCATTCACGTGTTTCTCAAACTTAGGAAAAAACATGGATGATTCTTTTAATTTTAGCATCATGGATGATATTTATCAAAATAATCATATTTAAATTTATAAGAATGATGAAGGTGACTGCTATGATTGATTCTTAGTTGACAATGCTATGTGTCTGTAATTTGTTATTTTTGGATTTTGATTGTGTTTGAAGGTTTTCATCAACATTTCGTATCACACAGAGTGATCCATCATTAGGATCATAGAGAACATAATAAATTTATGTATTTTTGGGTTTGGATATAAATAAATGGTTTCTTCTATGAGTTTGGTTAGATTTTCTTTGGATAGAAGAAGCTAAGAATGAGTTTGAAGAGGTTAGAAAGATTCAGTGGAGAGCCTTGTGTATTTATATTTCGGTTGAGTTTTTTTAAATACTATTTAGAACTTAATGTATGTCTAGTAATGAAATTTTTGGATATAGTTTGCATATTCTTTTATATTTTCATTATTTGATAAAAATAAATTGTTTGATACATCTCTTCAAACTCTTAAATTTTTCATGCTTATGCTTCTATGTTGAGCTAGGATTGAAAATAATTTGAGTGGTTATCTTATGTTTCTACACAAAATTCATAGTTCTTTCCATATTAGTAAGATCTTTTTCTATTATCTTCCATTTCTTTTACATTTTCTTATCTCTTATCGTTGCTTCCTCTATATTTTCCCTTTTCCTTCTTTTGATTATATTAGGAAAATTAGAGATAGTTTAGGTTTTAGATTAGTTTTTTGTGCTTCATTACTTATCTAGCCAAAATGGCATATTGAATTTTAGTTAGGATTCAAGGCACTAATTTTTATGTGTGGCTATAATTTTCTTGGAAAAATTGATTTCTTGTGTGTGGTTAGTCTAAGGAATATTAAACAACCTCAATACCCATTAACTCCTTGTTAAACATCTTATTTTCCACTATGTTCTCATTGCATAGCCAAGATTTGGTAGCTTTGAGACCTTGTGAAAGTTTTCAATATCCGTTCAAGAGAGGAGTAAGCTCCCTAACTTTGGAGGTTAGCTTGCGTAATTTTGGTGGTCAAGATTAATGTTGCTAGAATGGTGGAGTACAGTGTTCTTATTGTTTTATGTTTCTATTTTTGTGTTTTTTCTTATTTATCACATCCTTTCATGGCTTGGGAGCTATCCTCTTAATATTCCTATGGATATTCATGATGTTCCTAAGGATTTAGAGTGACTTCTTCAAGATTTTCACCACATAGTAACTTGTCTATGTTTAAATATATTAGAATATTTTAAGATCATTTATTGGATATAACACATGAATATGTTGTTTGTAAATTTTTTATTTCGAATTTGTTGTATGAAGCTATTTATGATACTTGATTCTTTCTCCCAAGCCCATTCATCCATAGAGAGAGTAGAGCTATGTCTTAAAAGAGTTTGCATTTTTTTTACAAAACAATGTCTAATACAAAGTGAACCACTAATAAATATATTAGAACTTATGCATCATCATAACCAAAAAATAAAAAAAATAAAAAAAGAGAGATATACTAGAATCCATAGAAAGGAAACTATACAAAAAATTTATCTTGCCACTTTTAGTTATTATTTTCTTTGGCTTTTTGCAAGAGCATCGTCAACAATCCTAGGGGCTGAAACTTTATCATGGTGATATCTCTGAGGACATCATAGACTGAACTTCATCAAAACATTTTTATCCTTGATGGGAGTTGGTGGGAAGTGATTGAG
>VDFB02109142.1:0-11648 GCA_007258455.2 Sequoia sempervirens | reverse complement strand
AAGTGACCAAATTAAATAAATTGGGATATTTATTTAATTTGGAGATGAAAAGGGTAAGGTTAGGGACATTAGACTGAAAAGAAATATTAACCAAATAATAGATTATTTAATTAATATGGCTAAGGGATGCGACATAGAGGAATGTGAAGGGTGAATTTGACCATATGGAAGTGGTCAAATTTAGGTGTCTAAACAAAATATATAGAGATAATGAGTTGATGTTCACAATCATAGAATTAGTATCTAGTGCATACCTTCCATCAATGACTTCATAGATCTCATGCATACCTTCTTTCCACATTGATTACCTATCATTAGTTGTTGATTCATGAAGTGTATCAAGCTGAATAATGTCTTCATCACTTGTTATATCATTTATCTCATAGCTGCAATCTATACTTGTGTGTGGAGATTGATCCTCAAAATTCAAGAATTCAATTTCTTGATGTCATTTCCAATCTTTGTTAGCATACCGAACCTCTTTAAACTAGGGAGTACTGAAATCACTATGTAACATTTCATTCCCATATAGCTCATCAATCCCTTCGACAATTTTCTTTATCTCCTTTGTCCTTGTTTCAATCTTTTGATCCCTAGATGTGGTTGTGATAGAAATAGAATTTTTTGTGTTGTATAATGAAAAGTGAGCCATACTTAACTGCAAACATAAATCATCAGCCTCTTTTTCCTTTTCTTCAACATACTTGAATGCAAGATCCATGTCCATCAACAATTGCAAGTAATTTGATTTCATCATCTCCAATGCTTCTCTAATAGTGTACAATTGATTAAAAGTGACTCCAATTGCAACTCATTTTTTCCTTTCCTCAATTTGAGCTTCCCAATTGAGTTCTTCAGCATATTTTTGAGTATCATCAGCCCTTGTTGACACTTGCACCACTTTTTCATTAGTAACCACAAGTTGGTCCTTCAAATCTTGTAATTCAAGTGGTTTTTGATCAAGCTCATCAATATGATATGGGCTGCCATACATTAAATTTTCTGGTTTAGTTTCATGTGTAGAAACCATATCATCTCCAAAATTAGTTTTTCATTAGATGGTGTCTTGCAATCCTCAATCAACGAAGATGGAACAATGTTATGATCAAACACATTATCCTCAAAATTATTTGTCTCTTTCCCACAAGGCTTATCAAATTCAATCTCTATATCACCAACATAAATTCTTTTACATGTACCTCACTTGTAGAGGCATCAAGTGATTCTTTTTCCTCAACGTCCTTAGTATTATGTAAATCAGTCCTTTGATTGTTTGTCCCTATTTCTTCATTTGTTGATTAAATAAACTTCAAATCAATAAATCGCTCATTCTCAATGCTATCATGAAGATCAATGTACCCCATTTTTCTTATGGAAATACATGAAGAACTAACTCCATCTTCAATATTTGTAACTTCAAAATCATTAGGAACAATTTCAGCCACGTGCATCTCCTTCTCAGCCTTTTCTTCTATGATTGAATTTTCCTCTTCAAGCTCCTTCATCGGTTTATCTGTGCATTGGTGGTTAGGCTCTCAAATTTCTCTACATGTGAAACGATGATTTTGTCTTCTAAGCTTATTCTTGCTAATTTATATTTTCTCGGTATTGATAGATTCTTTTCCTTTAATCTTTTCTCTCTCATCATCTACAAAAGTATCAATAGAAGTTACATGCATGACAAGGTGGTCATTTTGATTACGAGATCTACCACCCCTGTGTGGTCTATGCTTCCACCTAAGATCCCTGTAGTCATGAAAAGATATTTCACTTTGAAAATCAACACTTGATTCCCTCCAATCTTGTAAAATTTGATCCTCAAATTCCTGCTCTTCAAGTTCATTATCAATTTGAAGGTTATTCCTTGGAGAAAATTTAAGTGTTAGGGGTTTAGAGTTGACTTTCATAGCTCTAGAAATTTGATTTGAACCCTTGTAGTCTATAGAATCATTACCATTTTTATAATTTCTTTCTTGCCCATTGTTCCCATCAACACATTGGTCATTAAGGCACCCAATCGAAGCTAAATTATGTTGTAATTCCTCTGCCCCTCTAGAAAAAATCATTTAGAATCCCTTTGTGTTTTTTTTTCCTATAGTACATCTATGTTCTCTATCACCCACAATTGCTTCCACACTTCAACACATGTAAAATAGACAAACAAGTAACTAGAAAATCACAAACTGATAAGAATTTTTTTGCTATGAACATTTTGTGCTTGAACCCACCGGATGGAAGAATCTATGGCTCTGATACCAATGTAATATGCTACCCAATTTGGACACAATTTTTTTTATTTTAACTATCCAAATGCTTGGGTATTTTGTCAAACAATTGGCTGACACTATTCTAATTATGCTACCATCAACTTGGATTGTTGGTACATCATGCATTCATTAACCAATTTACATAAGTATTCTCAAGAATGAATGAACCATTGTACATATATAGATAGAAGCAAGTAACAAACACCATAGATATAAATCTCAATGAACAACAAGAAATTCTTAACAATCTACACAAGAGAGATTACATAGTTCAACAAACCCAATTCTTAGAAGTTTCATCAAACTACAACATTGATAAAAAATTTAATATATTTCAACAAATTCATAACAATACTCTCTAACCTCTAGAGTAACAGAAAATATTCAAATTGAAACAATGTTTATATTCACTTCTGACCTATAAATTAAAGCTTCATAACACTTGTCCCATCCGCTTGTCGTCTTCTTGCATCCTTGAGAGATATTTCCAAGCTCCTTTATTTACTAAACACAATAGTCATATATCTTCAATGCAAGAGGTTAAATACTCACAACTCCCTTTAAACACTGATTGTTTATCGAACCATTCATTATGAGAAACAACAAATATTTAATGAGTCTCTTTCTTGATAATCACTCAACATATAATAGTCTTTCTTAGTAATGGCCAAATAGGAAGATGCTAATCGATCCTTCTATTATATAATCCTTTTTAGTAGCATCAATTTATTCTTGGGATTTTTTTATTTAATATTCAATCTCTCGTAGCCTTAATGTCTCATACCATATGAAATCGACTTTGTAGTAGTAAGAAATCTCAAATATTAAAACCCCAATGATATATAAACTTTGGTTTCTAAATTACTCTTCAAAGTTGCAAAGGTAATTACAATGGAAAACTTACAAATGGTTCTCCTTTTCTAAATTGGTAAAATCTTTGAAGAATTTATAGAACCGGTTGTTGGAGGTGATTTAACATTAATAGTGGCTACCATGAAATTACTAAGCTTGACAAAATGTTAATATTATCATACCCAACTCTGTTCTAAGGTGTAGTAGTAGTTTTAAAGAACCATACGTTTCTTGATATTCTCAACCTTTAATTAATCTTCAAGCTTCCCCACATCTCACAAATAAATTCCAAAGATATTTGTTCTTTACTTCTCCTAAGAAGCTCCTGATATTTTCTTGAGCTCAATGATTCTTCAAGGATGACATGAAAAAGGCTTCTTCAATTCTTCTGACATATTAGTTGTTATGTGTCTATGGAAATAGATTTATGGAAACGTTAAAGACATTAAAAAAATCAAGTCCCTGTAATATAATGTGAATGTTGGCTAGAATTAGATAATTCATTTTGAATTAATAATTAAATTTCCAAGAAAAATTGTCAATATTTTTCTCCCATGAATTCTTCTGATAATCTTGGTTCTAGTGGCTAGAGATATAAATAATGGCATCAACTTTTAATAATTCCACTCCTACTAAATGAACCGTGAATTTTTCTTCAAGAGGATGTGTTATGCAAATGGGAAATGTCCTATTTAAAGACAACTCCTTAGTTAATTCCAATCTTGAAGATAATGATGTCGTCTTAAGCTATATCTATTCCAATTCCTTCAAATAAACTATTATATTTGTTGTTTTTCATTGGCTCGATACCTTTTCTTCATCAACACCTATGTAGCAATTCATCAATTTAATATTAAGCTCTTCACATTTCTAAATATTTGGTAGTCATCCTCAATGTATTATATTTATATTCTTCTATGCGGAGGAATCTCTTCTTCTTGGTTGTGACTGTTGAGGTTCCGAGATGTTCTTCCTTGATGTGTAAATTAAAGAATATTGTTCACTTCAAATTCTTCATTTATTTTGGATAAATGCAGTGATTGAAGTAAAGCATGACTAATGTGAGATTATCTTTTGATAATGACTTTAACACGTCCAACTATTAATGGTTAAATGTTGCAGAGATTATACACAAAATCCTTTCCTAGGATATATACAAAGACAACCCAATTTTCATCTACTCACAAACACAACAATGAGATACACAAATTTTTGAATTGTCAACATTAGACTCATGCGTGAAACTTGAGTGGCTCCACCTGCAACATATTTGGGTTTTCATCCAAATCAATGGGCTTGTAGGTTTTTCATCCTCAAGTCCTACAAGCCAAATCTCCAAAGAGATAAAAATAACCAAGCCTCCTAACACAATTCCCCTTGAAATATTTTATTCTTTTTCAATATGTAACTCCCAGACTTCTTGAATTCTCATTCCCTTTTCCATCTTTTAATTTATATCTTTTTGAAAATCCATCAAAAAATAACTAAATTTAGATCTTTTAATTCTTTTATAATTTAAGTTACCTTTTGCACCATTAATTTAAGTTTTCCTTTTAAAAAATCACCATTTTCCCGACAACTTAAATTAATTATTTAATTTATGTTGACACATAAAAACTGGGACGTATTACATCTTGTGAGGATAAGTGGCAATACTCACCTTTTCTTTTCGAGAGAGAGCAATTTTTTTTTTTTTTTTTTTTTTTTTTAAAAGAGGGGTAAAATTTACCCCATTGCATCGGGCAATCATTACAAAGATCGAGAAGAAATAAATACAAAGGGACCCAACAAAGCAAGAATTAATTCACACCCAAAAAACACTGCATATCCTCTGCAATCCACTCCTCAAGAACATGCGCCATGTCCGCAGGAAGATTGCCCCAGTCATCCACATGCCAAGGATCACTCCTCTCTGATGCCCATCTAGCCAACCCATCAGCCACCCTATTCCACTCCCGCGGAATATGACGGAAAACAATGGAATCCAAAGAAGAACATATAGCAAGAATCTGCCTGGCAACCACAACAAGCTGCCAATTCACATCCTCCAAGTTTCGCTTCTTCAACACCTCAATCACCACCTGAGAATTAGATTCACAAACAATCCACCACCATCCAAGGCCAACAGCACGTTCCAACGCCATGAGAATAGCACTCGCCTCCATAAGGTTATTAGTTTGCAAGCCCCGGTACATAGAGAAGAAAAAAACCACCACTCCAAGGCTATCCCGACCAATGCCACCAACCCCAGCATGTCTAGGATTCCCTCTGGACGACCCATCAGTATTAATTTTTAGCTCCCCCAGAGGCAGCGGACACCAAAAGCCCTCACGAGCAACTCTTGCATGCCCACGCCTACCATGCACTTTGCTCCCAATACTCTTGTTCCCTGTGACAAGACCCAAGGCATTAACAACACCTAATTCCCCAGGATCAATCGGCACAGACAAATCACACTTTGCAATCAGAGTCTCCCGCAAAGCCCCCAAAATTCGCCCCCAAAGTTGCCCTATGAGCAAGTTCTTATCCAGGAAAATCCTTCTGTTACGCTCCAACCAAATTTTCCAAATAATCAAACTAGGACCAATGCTCCAAGCAATTTTAAGAAAGGAGGTTCTGGCAGGAGAAAAGCCCTGTCTCAACCAAAAGTCCTCCAAAGAAGAAACATGGCAACATGGTAATCTCCAAAGGTTCCACCAGTAATGCCAGATGGTCTTGACAAAAGAACACTGAAAAAAGAGATGCGGTAAGCATTCTTCATGTTGACCACATAGAAAACACCTGGAGGGGCCCTGGAATCCACGTTTCCAAAGATTGTCCCAAGTAAGACACTTACCTTGGACCACCATCCAAGAGAAAAAATTACACTTAGGCCAAGCAAATTTATGCCAAACATGCTTCCACCAAGTAACCTGGGAGCTCCCAAAAATCTGTTTATCCAACACCTGATAACCCGAGGCCACCGAAAATTTTCCTTTCAAATCAGGGCCCCAAGCAAGCACATCACTTCCTTGGAGAGAGTTGCAGACACGACTAGATAAAAGCTTAGCAAGCTCCTGACGATCTTCCTCCACACCACCATGAGGCCAATCCAAGGGGTCCTTCCATTTGGCCACCGAAATCTGACCCAGATAATTTTGCGATTTGAAGTCTGCCACATGACACCAACCCGCCGCCTCGAAAACCTGGCACAAATCCTGGAGGTGGGGATGAGAAGACACAATGGGTGGATGTCCATCCCAGGAGTCATGCCAAAAGAGAGCATCCCGACCCCCATTGCAAATCCAAAAAAGACCCTGCTTAACCAGCTTGGCACCCCATTTAAGGGTACCCCAAATCATAGAACCTTTACCCTCCATGCTGAATCTAACCACCTCCCTACTTTCCACAACTCCCAAATATTTGAAGGTCAGAATCTTAGCCCACAACAAATGTTGTTGTGAGCACCAGCGCCAATACAACTTAGCAGCCAAGGCCTGCCCATTCAAATCTGATCGACGAAGACCAAGACCCCCCTCCTGCTTTGGCCTACAAACAACATCCCACCTCACCAAATTCCATTTTCTATGGAGAAGATTGCCAGCCCAAAGAAACTGACGAGACAATTTCTCGAAATCTTTAACAAAACTTGAAGGAGCAGACATAACAAAGCATCTATAAAGAGGGAGAGCCTGGACCACCGATTTTAGAAGAGTCAATCTACCTGCTGAAGAGATCCACCTACAAGTCCAATGACTGACCAATCTTCGAAACTTGTCAAGAGTCTCTTGCCAAAACCTACTGGGGAGAGAACGAATGGCAAGAGGGATACCAAGGTAGGAGAAAGGAAGCGAGCCAATTTGGAAGCGGAGAATACCAGCAATTCTCCTTTGAATAACCTTAGGAGTATGGAAGAAATAAATGAAGGACTTCCCCTCATTAATGCACTGCCCAGAAGCCGCCAAGTAACTGTCCAACACACTACGCCATTGGAGAGCCTCATCAACCTTAGCCCTACCCATCAAGGCAGTATCATCAACAAACTGAAGATGGGACTGAGGGGGAATGCCATTTCCCCAAATCCAGCCCTGAAGCGAGCCACTAGCAACTTGGGCACGAATGAGCCTTCCCAGGCCCTCTGCAAGAAGGATGAATAAGTAGGGAGATAGGGGATCACCTTGCCTAAGGCCTCTAGAAGCACCAAACAGATAAGTGGGCTCACCATTAATAATCACCGAAAAGGAAGAAGAAGTGACACAACTCCTTACCCAATTAATCCAACCCTCCGCAAAACCGAAAGCTCCAAGAATTTTGAAGAGAAAGCTCCACTTAACACGATCATATGCTTTGGCCATGTCCAACTTGATAAACATCGACTTTTCTTTTGAGGATTCCATAGAATGGATGGTCTCAGCCGCAATAACAACCCCATCCATGATCTGCCTGCCAGCAACAAAACCTCCCTGCTCCTCAGAGATTAACCCACCAAGCCAAGGTTTCAACCTTTCCGCAATCAACTTAGTAATAATTTTATACACCACATTACATAGAGCAATAGGCCTAAAAAGATCCAGAGAATTTGCCCCCTCCCTCTTTGGTATAAGAGCTAAAAAGGTAGCATTCAGAGACTTCAACATTTGTTTATGCATAAAGGATTCTTGAACAACCTCTAAGAGATCCAATTTAACCACCTCCCAAAACTCCTGAAAAAACTCGACAGGAAATCCATCAGGCCCAGGGGCTTTTCCTTTCTTCATCTGGAACACAACATTCTCAATCTCCGACAATGAAATAGGGGAGAGCAACGATTCATTCATTTCATTAGACACCAACTGTGGGATACAGTCTAAAATCCTTGCTTCATCCTCCTCCGCAGGAGGCGAATCCTCAGAGAATAAGGCAGAAAAATACCAAATGCATTCAGCCGATATAGAAGTGGAAGAGGACAAAATTTCCCCATCAGGCAGCAAGAGGGAAGAAATAGCATTACCTTGCCTCTGATCCTTAACAGAGTTATGGAAGAAAGAAGTGTTCCTATCACCAGCCTGAAGCCATTCAATACGGGACTTCTGTTTCCAAAAAAGTTCTTCTCTTAACTCCCATTCCTCAACCTTTTTAATTGCAGCAACCTCTAACAAACTCAAATCTTCTGAGAGGCCTTGATCACGAATCTGTCTGGTAATTAGATCAAGATGCTCCTGAGCTTTCTGCTTTTCTTTAAACAAATTGCCAAAGTGCTGCCTATTCCACCTCTTCAACCTGTACTTAACATATTGGAGCCGCTTTGAGAAAGTTTACATAGCGGTGCCATAAGCTGGCTTCCCAAGATCCCACCAGCCAGGGAGTAAATCATGGAGAGATTCATCCCTGAGCCACATGAGTTGAAACTTAAAGGTCTGTCTAGCACACTGCCGAGGCATTTCAGCCACCAGTTTAATTGGCCAATGATCAGAACCTCGACCATCCAGTATTTCAGAACAGATCTTCCACCTATCCCCCAACCAAAAACTAGACACCAAGAATCTATCAAGTCTCTCTGAAATAGAGGCATCTCCTATTCTCCTATTATTCCATGTAAATAGACCATTACCCAGCTTGATATCCACAAGACGAAGAGCAGAAATATTGTCCTGGAGCAGCAATGCCGAAGCCTCCAGCCTAGCAGTACCACCCCGTTTCTCCACAAGCTCCGTGATAGCATTAAAATCACCTCCTATAATCCAAGGATGGTAAGGGAAAAGGCTACGAACTAAACGAATATTGGCCCACAAGATGTGCTTACCCTGCAACTCCACCGGTGCATACACATTGGAGAGGAGAATAGTTTCCCCAGAAACAAAACAAGAAGCCACCATGGAAAGGGAGGATTTAAAAGACCCCCACCATTGGGGGCAAATCTTTCGCGGATTCCAAAAGCATGCCACCCCACCAGAAGCCCCCTGAGCCCCAGTGCATTGGCAATCACCATTCCTCCATAACTTAGGAGCTAAGTCCATCATACCTTCCACAGAGAGCTTAGTCACTTGGAGAAAAAGAACATCAGGCGCATGAAGCTTAATCAAATCCCAAATAGCTTTTTGTCTAGGGCCACTATTCAAGCCCCGTACATTCCAAGAAAGAACTATCATTTCAAGGGAGAAGAGAAATGCGAATCAAGAGTCTTGACTGACCCTGATTCCACCAAAGTCTCCCCAATCATCTTAATCTTTTCCACATCCTTCTTCCTACCCAGCTTGGAGGGTTTTTCTGACCCCCCCTTTTTGAGATCTTTTTGCAAAATACCCAACTGAGAGGACAACTTCGAAATCTTCTTCCCTGCCTCCGAATTTGCCTTCTGCAAGAGGAGAGCCTTATCTGCACAAACTTTCCCTGCCTCAGCACTACCACCTGACGCAACTTGGACCCCCAACTGCTGAAATGTTCCTATGTCTGAAGGCCCATCACCATGCGGAACCGTAAGCACCTTTGAATTGAGCTTTGCATGTCCAGGATCATTCCTGTCCTCCTCTAAGCATTGCACTCTCGCAACCCCCTCTTGTTGAGAAGTAATCATTTCCTCCATCGAAGGGCCATGCTGATCTATATCCAGAGTCCCATGATCAAGATCAAGAAATCCTGGGTTCACCTCTTGTTGACTGAGCTCCTCCAACACCTCGAATCTATTGAAGGTATCCTCCTCCTGCCTATCCTTCAAAGACCTTTTATGACCTTTATTTCTGTTTCTTCCTCTAACAGTAGTGAAACCATCTTCCTTACCACCAAAACCCTGAAAGGTATCTTTGCCCTTATCCACTCTGGGAGTATTATTTAAAGGCATATGAGATTGAGCCTCCAAAGGCTTGGCCTTTGGACACCTGCGCTAGAGGTGACCATACTCATGACAGAAATGACAACGGAAAGGTAATGTTTCATAATCAAGCTGCTGCACCCATGAATAATCTCCTGCACTCACTTCCAAAGAGTCTGGCAGTGGCTTACTTAAGTCAATTTCTACACAGAATCGGGCAAAAGTCATTACCTTTTTGAATTGTGTATGTTGTGACAAACCCACAGGCTTCCCCAACTTCGAAGCTAATAAGTGCAATACATCCTCGCGCCAAAATTCCACAGGGAGCCTTGGAAGGCGAACCCACACTGGAACCTGATTTGGAAGTTCCTCTGCCGGATTGAAACCAGCATGCCATGGCTTAATGAACAAGCCCACCTGGTTGTAAAAATACGGGCCCCCTTCAAAAACCCTATTCCGATCTGCCATGTAGTCGAAAGTGACCATGAAATAATTATTTGCCAAGAGGCGAATCTCCATCTCCCCCTCAGGCAGCCAAGTCCTTTGAGCCCACGAATCCAAGAATTGCAACAAAATCTTCAAACCCAAAAATTTACAATAAAGAGAATGCCTTGAGAAATAATCGATATCCTCTGCCAGCATCTCCATCGGAATGACTACATTCGGCCTCTCTGCACACCGTTCAAGGCATCCGTTAATCTTCAGAATTCTAAGCCCTCCCGTCGATCCTGACACAGCTTTTTCAGGCTCCACCGAAAAGAGATTGTTATCAAAAACCTTCGAGCCCTGAAGGGATGGTTTCGAACCCACCGCCGAGCGGAAATCCATTTTGGGGCAAACCCCAGAAGAATCCCCTTGCAGCATAGAGGAAAAGGCCTTAAGCTCTCATACAAGCCCACGGAAGCCCCAAAGGGGAAACACCACACCTCCTCAGAGGAGGGAACACCGGACCACCAGTCGGAGCACCCAACTCCCCAACCCAACTCACCACCCACGGATCTTATCCCACACCAAACCCTGCCTTCCACCGCACCACACCTCACCAAGCACCCTAAGCCCACCCGCCACAGCAAACAACCCGCACACCAAGCCACTGCCACCAAATGCCACAGAAAACAATGGCCGACCGCGAGCAGAGGAAGAACCAAACACCGAGTACCCTTTCAACCGCAAACTGCCAAACAGGCCAGCGGACCCCCAGCACAAACAAATTCCCACCCGCCTGCAAACCACAACCAGGAAGAAAACCCGAGGAGCGGGCTAGGTGCCGAGGATGCCCTATTTCGTATAGCAGTGATCTGAGAGCACATTTTTCTTCGTAATATCTCATCGAGCAATTTTTAATCCTCAAAAATTTTAAATGTCCATATATGATATGCCACAACCAAGACTAGTCCTTATAATTATTTCTAATGACTTGAGCTTCACCAATGTGATCCTTAAAGGAAATACCCTATTCTATAGCATGCAAACCTTTGCCACTATCTAATTGTTTTCATTTCCATCATAAGTGATATATTCACTATTTTCAAATATTGTGGAAATTTGTTTCAACAATTCATCCAATGCTCAAAAAATTGTGTGCTTACTCAAGAACATATAAGACATCAAACATATAATAAACCACATCCACATACTCAACAAATACCACTATTTATTTTGTTAATATAATCAAAGTTATTAAGTGTTCATTCATTTGTATGCTCAAGTAATTTTATTCATATAAGATAGCATCCATCCATTCGAAACATACATCCATCCAT
>VDFB02109139.1:0-13189 GCA_007258455.2 Sequoia sempervirens | reverse complement strand
GAGCTACCTCAACAGAGAACTGCGATCTTAATAAGTGCGAGCTACATCAAAGATCTGTGCGAGCTAGTTCTGAGCGCTCATATACCAGTGATCAGTACATTCTACAGCTCGTTGGTGCCATTCAAAGTCGATCTCTCAGTGACTGAATCTTGAAGTTATCAGATCGATCTGATGAAGTGTTGAAGATCTACTGTATACTGTTAGTTCAATATCCTCAGGTGTGATCTAAAGCATTCAATCTGTTATTTCTTATTGGTCTTGTGTCAGACCTCATTGTAAGTTGTAAATCTACCACTGTTGCATCGAATAATAAGAGAGATCTTTGTTGCTGGGTTTTTCTCCCTCAAGAGGAGGGTTTTCCCAGGGTACATGCTGTGTCATTTTGTCTGATTTTGTTTTAATCTTCTGTGCATTTACTTCTGATCAAATAATTTAACATGGTATCAGAGCGGGTTTGAGGATCATGATCAGTTTATTGCACTCAGATTATTGCTTTCAAGATGGTGTATGATCTGAAGTTCGAAGGTCCATGCGATTCCATGTCTCATTCAGCATTATCAAGCTGTATACCTTCTAACTCCAGCACCTGGATAATCGACAGTGGTGCCTCTCGCCACATAACCGGATTCAAGGGACACTTATCCAATTTGGTGGAAAAAGAATCTGCTGATCAAGTCATCATTGGAGATGATGCCACCTACTCCGTAAAGGGAATTGGAACCTCCACACTTCACTTGGATTCTGGCATATCGTTTCAATTGGGTAATGTTCTTTATGTTCCCGGAATCAAGCATAATCTTATTTCTATTTCAGCCTTGGAAGATAAAGGATATCAAGTTGCCTTCTCCAAAGGCAAAGTTCTAGTGTGGATGCAGAACTCTAACTTTAAGGATGCTCAAGTAATTGGAGTAAGACATGATAACCTCTACAAGGTCTGCTCACTTCCTCTTCAAGCATTGGTTCATGACTCTACCAGCCTTTGTGATCTTTGGCATCGGAGATTGGCTCACTTGCACTTTCGAGCTCTACCCATCATGGAGAAGTTGGTGACGGGCCTTCCCAAATTCAACCCGGAACACGAAGGTACATGCAAAGGCTGCGCATTAGGTAAGAACATAAAAGCCCCCTTTCATAGTAGAGAAAATAGATCTAAGTGTATTTTAGACCTAATTCATTCTGATTTATGTGGTCCTATGTCTGTTCCTTCTTCGAGTGGTTTTTTGTATTATGTTCTCTTTATTGATGATCACTCTAGGAAGACTTGGATTTATTTTTTGAAATCTAAAGAATCTGAGGAAGTTCTAGATAGGTTTAAAGAGTTTAAAGCCTTAGTAGAAAATCTTTCTGGTAAACGAATTAAGGTTCTTAGATCTGACAATGGTGGAGAATACACCTCCAGTAGTTTTCGAAACTTTTGTACTAATGCAGGAATTAAGAGGGAGCTTTGTGTTCCCTATAATCCACAACAAAATGGTGTTGCCGAAAGAAAGAACAGGACAATTGTGGAAGCAACAAAGGCCATGATTCATGATCAAGATTTGCAAACCTTCCTATGGGCAAAAGCCTCTAGGACAGCAGTATATGTTGGTGGTGCCCTCATAAGATCACGGAGAACATGACTCGAGAAAAGCCTTTCGGGGAAGAAGCACGAGAAATTCGACCATTTGAGGATCCCGGTTGTCACAGCCATGTTCATGTTCCCCAAAAGAAAAGAGAACCAAGCTGGAGCCACGGCAGAGGAATCCTTGTGGGCTCTGGTGAGACTTCAAAAGCTTACAGAATTTACATTCCAGGTCAGAAGTCGATAGAGATCAGTAGGGATGTCACATTCGAGGAAGATGTTGCATTCAGGAGATCCAGAGGGATTCATATGGAGATTGATAATGAAGTCTCCTCAGGACATGGAGGTTGACCATACTCCTGAGATTCAGAGGGAGACAATGGAACCAAAGGAAGATCTTGATCCAGTTGAACCCTTGGAACCTACTGATGGGCCTACAGATATTGCTATTGGGAGGAAGAGACCTCTATGGGCCTGTCGCACTATGCAAGAGGCTGAAAACTTTGCAGCTCCTAGAGGCACATTCAGAGAAAGCAAAAGGCCACATAAGTTCTCCAGTTATGTTGCCTTAATGTGTCAGTGTATAGAATCCGAGCCTTCCTGTTTTGAGGAAGCATCCAGTCTTCAAGTCTGGAGAGATGCTATGTCAGAGTAGTATCAGTCAATTCTCAAGAACGATGTTTGGGATATCGTTCCTAGACCCGAGGGCAAGTCTGTGGTATCTTCCAAATGGCTATTCAAGATTAAACATGCTGCAGATGGTAGCATTGAGAAGCACAAGGCAAGGTTTGTGGCTCGAGGGTTTTCTCAGAAAGAGGGAGTTGACTATGATGAGACCTTTGCTCCTGTTGCTCGATACACCTCTGTCCGAACCATCATTGCTATTGCTGCATCTAGAGGATGGAAGATTCATTAGATGGATGTGAAGACAGCTTTTCTCAATGGAGTAATTGAGGGAAGGGTTTATAGAAACAACACGATGGATTTAGAGATTCATGGGAAGAGAGGAGTCCCGCATATGTTTGCAAGTTGAAGAAGGCCTTGTATGGTCTTAAGCAGGCTCCTCGTGCATGGTACGAAAAGGATTGATCAGTATCTATCAAGCCTGGGCTTGAAGAATGATGCTGATTCAAATCTCTACTTCAAGGTAATCAATGGTGATGCATTAATTTTGGTTTTATATGTTGATGATCTAATCCTCACTGGAGAAGATCACCTGATTCTTGAATGTAAGAAGGATTTAACTTCTGAATTTGAGATGAAGGACCTTGGGCTCATGCATTACTTCCTTGGTTTAGAAGTCTGGCAGAGGCCAGACGGTATGATTTTAAATCAAGGGAAGTACACCATTGACATACTTAAGAGATTTGGCATGATGGATTGCAAATCCATGTCTACTCCCATGGAGACCAATCTTCATAAACTGAAGGAGGCTGTAGCTAGTTCAGATTTGGTGGATCCTACATTGTACAGACAGCTGATTGGATCCTTGATGTATCTAGTTAACACTAGACCTGATATTTGCTATGCAGTGAGTGCACTTAGCCAGTTTATGTGTGATCCGAGACAGATACATCTTGTTGCAGCCAAACATATCCTGAGATACTTGCGTGGCACAGTTGGATATGGGTTGAAGTATACTTCAGATGCAGACTTGGAGTTACTTGGTTTCACTGATTCTGATTGGGCAGGCTGTGTTACAGATCGGAAGAGCACCTCTGGTTGTTGCTTCAGTTTGGGTTCTGCCATGATCTCCTGGTGCAGCAGGAAGCAGTCTTCTGTAGCATTGAGTACAGCAGAGGCCGAGTATATTGCAGCTTGCATGGCAACTCGAGAAGCAGTGTGGCTTCGCAAGCTCCTTGCAGGATTGTTTGGACAATCAATGGAGCCCACCATTATTCATTGTGATAATCAGAGTTGTGTGAAGCTCTCTGTCAATCCTGTGTTTCATGACAGAACCAAGCATGTTGAGATCAAGTACCACTATATGAGAGATATGGTACTGCGAGAAAGGTACAAGCTGAGGTTTGGCTGGAGGCGGGCGGCAGATTATTCTACCAAGCCTCTCGAAAGGGGTTTGTATACTTCGAGACAAGCTTGGTATGGTGGAGAATCCAGCCTTGATAGTATGAGTCTCCGATTCGTAAACCATGAGTTCTTCTGTGAGAGAAGTTCGAGGTGAAATCCCTTGTTAATGCACTTTCTTCGGGGAAGAGGAGAGTGAAAGCCCTCGTTTCCACCCTCTGAGAGAGTCATGGTGAATGTCATGTGTGTGACTCCATGACAACATCACGAGAGAGAGTCCGTGATGATCTTTCTGTACTTGTGTTTCACCCTCTGGGAGAGCCATGGTGAAAGTCACTTTAAGGTGACACCATCAAGTGATGGACACTAGTACTTAACCATGTGATGGTTGATATCACATTGAGGTGATATATCTCTCTTTATATTTGATTGCAGGCAACAGTTGCAGATGAACATCATGTAGAAATGTTTTTCAGCTGGAAGATCTCTCCCTAGCTGAGAGGGAGTGTTAATGTTTAACAGCGTCGGTTGATCCTTCCAGCTCATGCCTTTGAGAAAGTATTAAACTGAATGTAGCCTTCGGCTATTCATTTAATACTCATTATTTCGTGTCTTATAATCTGGCCGACATAAAAGTTCTTTTGTTATTTATTTTCCAAAGGCCGACATTTGTAAAAGTTCTTTAAATGTATTGAGGCCGACATATAATGAATTCATATATATTCGATTTCAAGGCATGACATTTCAGTCAGATAGATAATTCAATAGCTCTCTCCCAGCCCGACACAGAAAAGTGCGAATCCTTCTGAGAACAGATAATTGTCAAGTGCGAATAGATCACAGTCAAGGGTGACAAGCGATCATTGTCAACAAGTGAAGTTCGTCATTATAAAAGGCGAACATATCAACAGAGAACTGTGCGATCTTAATAAGTGCGAGCTACATCAAAGATCTGTGCGAGCTAGTTCTGAGCGCTCATATACCAGTGATCAGTACATTCTACAGCTCGTTGGTGCCATTCAAAGTCGATCTCTCAGTGACTGAATCTTGAAGTTACCAGATCGATCTGATGAAGTGTTGAAGATCTACTGTATACTGTTAGTTCAATATCCTCAGGTGTGATCTAAAGCATTCAATCTGTTATTTCTTATTGGTCTTGTGTCAGACCTCATTGTAAGTTGTAAATCTACCTCTGTTGCATCGAATAATAAGAGAGATCTTTGTTGCTGGGTTTTTCTCCCTCAAGAGGAGGGTTTTCCCAGGGTACATGCTGTGTCATTTTGTCTGATTTTGTTTTAATCTTCTGTGCATTTACTTCTGATCAAATAATTTAACAAAAATAACACCATTCACTCAACATCAGTAATTATGCAGATGAGAAGAAAATAATAACACCAATATTTACATGGAAACCCTTACAAGAGAAAACCACAATACAAATATTGTACTTTATATATTTATGTGAATTACAATGATAGTAGGCACCAACCTCTAACTTGTTTTGTAGGCACCAGCCTATAGGAAGCACCAACTCCCTCAATTTGTAGGCACCAACCCCCACTTGCCAAGCACCAACTTAGCAAAAGATAATGACTTCAGAAACAAAGTTCCACCTTCAATGTTGCATCTTCAACGGATGATGGACAATACTGCTCAAATATATCTTTTTCAATCTTGCACCAAGTCTGCTATAATTCTTTTCTTAGATCTGATAAAATTCTTCTTCTATATCTGCAATAAATTCTCTTCAATATTAAACCTTTTGACTTCCTCACAAATATGGTGAAAACACTCTTATAAAATCTGCTTAAGACACTTGTAGATCTCCTCCTTAAATCTGTGCTTGATCTGAAAGATATTCAATTTGCTCTTGCACAATCACTCATATGATGTATATTTATGTTTCTCTATTCACATCATCATTCCCACACACTACTTGCAAATCTGATTTGAATCTCATATGTATATGCTGGTCAAAGATTGCAACCTTTTGTGAAAGATTGCATCATTTAAAATCTGCTCTTGCACCACTTGAAATCTGCTCTTATATTATTTTAGAAAATATGATTTAGTTTGCCTTATCTAAACATAGTTGCACCACTTCAAGAATCGCACCTCTCCATTAATTATTCTTTTATAAATCTGAATTTGTCTCAAGACATAAATCACACCTCTTAGTTTGGATTTTATTTTTTATTGATTATCTTTATGTTAACAATCCTTTATAAAGTTCACTGCCTTTTAATAACTTCAAGCGCTGCATCCTGGAATCGCTGCATTTTATCGTACCTTCTCAAATATTTGTCTTTTTGTGGTACCTTTTCACAATATTTTGTGTCTTTTTGTGTGAAGCACTTCTATGAAGGTCGGCTAGTATTTAAATTTCAAACCATTGTCTTCATGAAATTATTTCTATCGCTGTCTTCATAAAACTAATCACACCTTTTCCTTGTATTAGATAAGACAAATTTTGTCTTATATGAGGGATGTTTTGTCTTATTCAATACTTAATTTATTCACCTTTTGTCTTTTGTCTCTTATAAACTTTGTCTTATAGTCACACCTTATAATGTTGCTTCTTTTCCCAGATTTCATATGCTGTTCATAATCACATTTTGTTCTTAAATCTGTACAAGTCTGTCATGCTGTTCATGATCATGTTGCTTTCTTTAAATCTGTACAAGTCTGTTCAGAAAGCTGCTCAAACAATTTGTATTAGCAATCTGCATTTAACTGTGTAATCTGAAGATTATACGATTGAAAATTGAAATCTGTTTGCATTCTTGACATATATTTGTTTGCATGCTTTGCTGGTGTGTATGATGAACCTTCTACCTTCTCAACTTAACATCAATGACAATATTTCCAACAATCTCCCCCTTTGTCATTAATGGCAATACAAACATAATTCTTTCCTTTGGCATTGCTCCCCCTTACTCTATTTCTCCCCCTTTGACATCAATGGAAAAGGGTTTTCCAACAATGTCTTGCATTTCTTGTTCCATGGAGCTATAAGATACTGCTATGGATAGCTCCCCCTGAGTGTATGCTCCCATCTACTAATTTGATGGGTGTGGGACTACTCCCAATTTGTCCCTTAGATACTCCTATTTGACTTTTTCTCATCATTTTGCTCTTGTTCCCTTCTCCATACTTTTGTAAACTTTCTCTCCTTTTGTTTATCCATGGTGTTTTCTTTCATACCCTGTCTAGGTGGTTTCACAAAACCACTTTTGCAATATCGTGCTATATGTCCATAGTTATTGCACTTGTAGCATACAACACTATAATCCACTAAAGGAATAAAAGAGTTATAGTTCCTTCTCAAGAATCCATAAGATTTTCTATTTATGTTCCATCCATCATTGTGTCTTACTTGTGTTCTACACTCTCTTGCCTTATGTCCATAATAATTGCATAAGTAACAATATCCATGAAATGTACTCTTGGACCTGTATGAATCCACTTGCCTTGAAAAAAAGGACTTCTTGAAATTGTCCTTATTAACTTCAGAAGGAGTCTTTGTCTTTCTCTCATTTGTCTTCTTAGAAGTCCCTTTGGAATCTTCCTTGAGTGTTTGATTTTCTTCAAGTCTTGTTTTATTTGATCATGAGCTTGGTATATTAGTGACATAAAGTACATTATTTGTACCGTGGTTTTCACCCGTAAGGGTTTCCACGTAAAATCTTGGTCTCAACTTGTTCATATAGTTATATTCTTGCATAGTTGATATTGTGTTAGAGTTTAAAGTTGATGAAGTGGAGAGGGTAAAAATTTGTTAATATCATTTTGCTCTTGTTCCCTTCTCCATACTTATGTAAACTTTCTCTCCTTTTGTTTATCCATGGTGTTTTCCTTCATACCCTGTCTAGGTGGTTTCACAAAACCATTTTTGCAATATCATGCTATATGTCCATAGTTATTGCACTTGTAGCATACAACACTATAATCCACTAACGTAATAAAAGAGTTATAGTTCCTTCTCGAGAATCCATAAGATCTTCTATTTATGTTCCATCCATCATTGTGTCTTACTTGTGTTCTACACTCCCTTGCCTTATGTCCATAATAATTGCATAATTAACAATATCCATGAAATGTACTCTTGGACCTGTATGAATCCACTTGCCTTGAAAGAAAGGACTTCTTGAAATTGTCCTTGTTAACTTCAAAAGGAGTCTTTGTCTTTCTCTCATTTGTCTTCTTAGGAGTCTCTTTGGAATCTTCCTTGAGTGTTTGATTTTCTTCAAGTCTTGTTCTATTTGATGATGAGCTTGGTATATTAGTGACATAAAGTACATTATTTGAACCGTGGTTTTCACCCGTAAGGGTTTCCACATAAAATCTTGGTGTCAACTTGTTCATATAGTTATATTCTTGCATGGTTGATGTGTTAGAGTTTAAAGTTGATGAAGTGGAGAGGGTAAAAATTTGTTAATATAGTGATTTACCCCCCGCCGCCTCTCCCTTCCCCTCCCCCTCCCCCTCAGTATATTTTTGTGCTCTTCAAGCTTCTAAAGAGGCTTGCAAGCAAATTCCTTGATATGGTTGCTTGTCACCATTCTACTTCCCAATGGAAAGTGTGCAATAGGCTTCTCTCTCTAGAGGATCTCCATGAGGCTGCATGTAGCATGGCCAATGAGAATGTTGTAATATTACATCTTAATTTATTATATAGGTTAGACAATAAATATAAATTAACATGTTAGTATGTTAATGTTAATTTATAAATAAATAATAGTTTAGTAATAAATCCGTATTTGAGTGTTACTTTCCCTTATGGAGGTGGGTATTTGGGTGGTTGGTGCGCAAGAATGATCAAAGGCTTTATAAAGCCATATTGTATCAATGTAAATCAGCCATATAGTGTGTGAAAATCCCAAATGAACACCAAAAAGGTATTTTCATATTATTCAAAGTTATCTGACTCTGCAACAATTGTGTAATATTCTATATATTTGGTCTACCAAATCCAATATGGTATAAAAGAAATAAACAGTTATGGGAGAAATAGAAAGAGGACGAAGAATTAGTTATACAACTAGCACTCTTTTCAGCAGAGAGTTGGCGAGGTAAAAGTCGAAGGCATTTGGTATGTCTTCCTCTAATTTAAGTACTTATTTTGTCTTTACAAAATCTACCATATAATTTTTTTTATCAAAAATTCTGAGGCTGCTTGTGGACATCACGTAGGAGTTTGTCAGCAAGGTATAAACTTATTAGATCATTAACAATAAGCTGTTTGAAGAAGCTACTTCAACAAGCAATGTAAACACAGGGCAAGTAGCAGCATATAAATTTACATATAGAGGCAACGAGGAGGCAAAAACTTGTATGGAAGAGCATGAGTGTGTGATTACAAGAAAGGAGAGCATAGATATTTCCTGTTGTTTCAGTTTTGTGATTTTAGAATGCCGTTCTTTTAACGGCTTGATACAGTGTCAATAAAACTATGATATCTTCCTCATTTTCTAACGAAATTTTGAAAGTTAAGATGTTTTGGAAAGCTGACTATTTCGTTATTATGTATCATTTTTCAGTTTTCCCCTCCTTCAATTCCTTGCATTTGTTGGATGCAAACAATTAAAGAGAGGGAATATATTATCACTAATGCTTCTGCAAAATCGAGATTTTAGATTACGAATTATGCTAGACAAAGATTCAATACCCTATCTAGACAACTCGATATCACTAAATGCTTTCATTTCACAAAGATCTACTACAACATCACATGGAGACTTATGACTAGATTGTGTGAGCCTTTATTGAGAATGTCCATATACTTTGAAATAAATGCTTATTATAGTTTTTGCATGCACATCAAAGTGAGGGCAAAATGTAATGGCTAAATTTGCATACCTGTGCCATTTTCTATTTATTTTGTACCCACCTGGGTGGAATGTCTCAATTGCAATTACATTACAACAAGCAACACATCTTACTAAGTTTGGCTCATGCTTTAATCCTTATCCATTCCTATTTACTGCCACCCACACTTATCCCGCACATTCGCCATTTACCCCTCATTATGGCACCCTTATTTGCATTCACTCCACACCTCAAAATGACCAGGTTTTCCCTAAGGTTCATTTCTGCACCACTCAGGATTAAGGATTGCTGATCCAAACCCAAAATTTTAACATTCAAATTCAAATTCCAAGATTCCCACCCTTTCCTACTAGCAGTTATGAAATGCCTTAACACACATTTGAGCAACATGTTGCTATGTCATGGTATTTAAAGACAGTCAATGTGCCACTAATTTAGATGCAAGATTTGGGAATAAAAAGCACATCTAGAGCACACTTCTATTTTCTAGAGGGACAAAGAACCTCATCTACATATAGGCCCCTTGCATGTTAGTGAATGTTGTCATTGAGTCTAAGCTCCAAGCCATAAAACCAGCCCATTCAAGGGTCTAACCTGGAAGAACTTGACCCTAGCAATCTGACAGATTCCCAAAGGTTTCTTTAGACACCACAGTCCTTATAAATTTATCAAACCTCGGAGCAAACAGGTTTCAGAAGTCTGATTTTCACCAGTTTAGATTCATGCATGAAAATTCAAATCTGCAACATTCAGGATCAAACCAGGGCACTCGGGATTGAACCTTACGGTTTTTGTGCTAGTTCTACTTCTGAGGCAGCCATCATACCGAGGCTATAAAATTTCAGGACAGTAGCAAATCAATTCTACATGACATCAGCAACATTATTTCATCATCAGTTCAAAAGCTGAGCACCCCTATCCTTTATTTCTGATAATTATTGCAATTATTGACCCAGATGAATTTAATGTAGGTTAATTTGTACTTAGTGATTGCATTTGTGATTTGTCTAATTAGCCTAGATTTATTTATGTAAAGCATTTTATTTCTACATAAATGTGTAGATCTATTTCATAAGAAAAAGGATTGATAAAAATGTTTATCTCTAATGCCAAAGTCAACTGTATTACAATTTCTCGTTTTATCTTTCCAAATATTTCACATCCCTATGGGAGATCTCATTCCATGTCAATACATCATCCTCATCTTCTATTTCCTTTACGTTTGTTTAGAAATTGATGGCTAAAATTTTTAAATGCAAAGCTTTAAATATATTTGATCCTTCGTTTTAGAGCCTAAAAAAATTTGTTGGTGAATGTTTACTTGAGATAAATTTGCTATTGGTTCAGTGTTCAGCTAAATCTCACTTTTGTGATGAGCTGTATAAAATCTATCATACCCTTGAAATGTGATTTTTGAAGTTACATTGCAAATGGGATTTATAGGTGCAACTTCTCTGGCATTCACAATAGCCCACATAAATGGTGCAAATTCGTTCTTAGAAATTAGAAGAATGGAGTAAACCCTCAACATTAAGGTGGGTCATTTTGAAAGAAGGGTAAAGTGATCCAGTGATTGTATGGCTGTAAGTTATTTTAGCAGATAGACGTCATTTGAATTCATATTTAAACTGGGAAGATTTGTGATCTGACTATTTCTGAATTTAGAGGTAAACATAAGCTATTTTTTTCTACATAAATTCTACACTTGATTTGAAAGCAAAGGAATAATGGCATCTTAAATAAGAAGCAGATGATACTTACTAACTTCATAGTGTAAATGTATATTAATTGCCCATCCTGCAGGTTTGCATTTCTCTGTAGGTCCATGAAAAAAATATTGATAAGCTTTCTAGAGTAGTCGGCAGAGAGCTTTGGGAAGAAGGGTATAGGCCAGAATCCATAGAGGTTTGAACTACACCTTGTGTAAAAGATTTTATGTGTAATGCTATCAAGTTGACTGGGAAAATAATGGCTGGTCCATTCATAGAGATGTATTGAATACTGCTTATTATCATCTTTCTCCTTTGGTTAGCAGATGGGGCAGTTTGCTTTCTGCTTAAAGAGGTAACCACATTGCTCCTTATATGTCTATAAAGGACAATGTCAATGCTTCCCAGGCTGTTGTACATGAAGCTAGGTTTGATAATATTTGCCAAATGTAGATCACATTTATAAGAATGTTCATACAGCTCTATTTCTTTCATAATTTCCAGCAGTCAATCCTCCTTGTGTTCTGATATTTGGCCATGAAGACATGGGTAGTTTCTGTCACAGAAGTCTGATTTGGCAGCTTTACTTTGTGCCACTTAAAGGAAAACTTCTTCTAGTGATATTGTTCAATGTAATAATTTAGAATATTGTTGCTGATGCTTCTCATGCTTTAAAAATCATTTAAGTAGCTTATTACAAGGATGTGAGATATTTTACTGCTGTAAGAGTTAAGTAATAAGTGAATGATGTAAAATCTATTTCCATTATCAAACTCACTTGGACATCATATTAGCTTATTATAGATTCCTGACTCTTTTTTGGGCAGACATCATACTTTTATCACTTCGTCTATACAATCCAAGTGTGTCATTGATGTTTTGAAAAGTAATTATGGTTTCATATTTCATTATTCTGCTAAGGGTCTAGAGTCTAGGTTTGTAATATTTAGTATTTTTTATTGCTCAATGTAAGAATGTTGGCCTTGATACTTCTTCTGCCATCAAGAATATTGATCCAGCTTTGCTACAAGTATGTGTGATATTCTAGTTCTGTGAAAGCCAAATAATAAGTGAATGATGTCATTCCCATCGTTGATTTCATTTAGACATCATTTGGATTTTCATATACTAATGGGTCTCTTGTGGACTAATGATTTTAATTTTTTACACCTGCTTGAAAGTATGTGGTTATTAATTTGAACAGTATTTTTGGTTTGACTAAGGTGCAGTCCCATAGAAGGGCTATTGTTCTTCCTATGCAGATTGGATACATGAAATCTTAACCATGTAATTTTTAAATTTAGAGATAGAATTTTTCCCTTTAAACGAGGGACAATGTTTTCATTATGGATACTTCCAGCGGCAGCTGGAGGGGTCACAAAGGCATGCACCATCTGGTTTTGCCAAGTGGAAGTTGCAGGTGAAGGGGTCACATAGACTTGCCGCAACTGGTCAGATAATACCATGGGCTATTTTGTCAAATAGAAGTTTATCTGTAGGGAGAAAGTTTGAACTGTTAGTTTCGGGAGCAAAAGTTCCAGAAAACTGTAGAGGAAAGCCAAAAAGCATGTTTTGTATGTGTCGAGTTTTCTGCAAATTAATCCCAAATTTTTCACGGGTACCTGCTGAGAAAATCATGTTAGCTCCTCTCCATGGACCCATTTCCTTAAACTGTTGGGGTTTCATGTTTTTATCGGTATCATACTACTTGAACTCCTTGCTAGGGCATGATTCTTGTAACGGTACTTTTGGTCTCAGTCGAAAAGTATCAGATTCTGCAATTGAAACTGGAAAAGGGAAAGCCATACCTCAACCAAGGTAACCCATGGATGCCTAGTTTTCAGCAGCCAATTCTTGCGCAGCATGGCCTTGAGCTGTCTCTTAGGGTTCCCCATTGTTACACCTTTCCTGAGCCTCCTGCTCCTGAAATGGAACGAATTTATTAAAATTCTAGAACCAGAAACTAATCTTGGGGATCACAAAGCCATAGCTCCGACCCGATATAAAATTGGAGTGCTGAAGAGCGAACCAAGGGTAGCATGGTCAAAGTTGAATACCTCTATGC
>VDFB02109138.1:0-67722 GCA_007258455.2 Sequoia sempervirens | reverse complement strand
GAATTGAGGCAACTATATGCCTCAATCTCATTTACAATTTGTAGATGACATTTCTTTGATGGGTGTAACCAAAATCAATGAGGTGACTAACATAATATGAACATTAGATGTCTAACTTGCCTCAAGGCAAAGGATTAATGAAGAAATTTTTTCCATATTTTTCTTTAACACCCCTTCTCTTATTCAACATAAAATATCTCATATCCTTAGATTTCAAATTGGAGTTCTTCCCCTGGTTTATCTTAGTATTCCTTTCTCTAGTTGATCATTATCGAGGGGAGCTTGAAACATTTATTGATGAGGTCCAAGAGTGGGTTAACCATTGGATCCATTGGTGGATCTCCTTTGTTGGGAGAGTGTTGTTGCTAAAATTAGTGATCCAAGCTCTACCCATTTATAGGGGCATGGTCCAAATTGCTCCAATAAGCTTCATCAAGAATTTGGATGATATTGCAAGGAAATTCTTATGGGCTAGTAACTTGGCTTCATCTAAGTGTAGTTTGGTAAGAAGACTATATATAGACCTCTACATGAGGGTGGTCTTGGATTGCGCCAGGCTAGCCTCTCTAGTCTGTCCTTAGTTGCCAGGCTTTATTGGAGGCAGTGCATCAATCAGGATCTTGCTTGGGCCATGATCCTCAAGGTTAATTATTTGAGGGGAGTAGCATATGAGGATGTACCAAAAACTTTCCTAATGGGAAAGGGGTCCATAATTTGGGACACCCTCAAAATGGATGCTAATTTAATTAAACAAGGCCTATTTTGGATTTATAATAGGGGTTCTAAGATTTTTTTTGGTTTGACTCTTGGGATGGATTTACCCTATTTTGTCAATCTGTCCTCATTTACAAGACCTTTGCAAATATTTTATAGAGTTTGGATGGATCGGGATGGAGGATTATAAAGTAGCTCAGAATTTGGGGACAAAGGTGGTGTATAGATGGAATGATACCATAGAATGGCTGCTAGGAGGCTCTATTGAGGATTGTGAAGAGTTAAGAAGGATTTTGGAAGGCAGAGTTTATAGTTCACTAAGGGGGGTTGACATTATTGTATGGATTCCTAATCCTAGGGGGATTTATTCAATGGCCTTTGGATATTAGGAGTTGAATTTTCAAAAATATGGTGGGTTAAATTCATGTGCTAGAAGAATGCGTGGAACAAATTTTCTTGGCCAAAATGTAATTTATTCATTTTAGTGATTAGCTTGGAATAGGTTCCTTACTTGGGATAATCTCTGAAAGTGAGGTTTCTAAGGCCTATTTATTTGTGCTCTTTGTAATAACAGTGAGGAATACTCCTCTCATTTGTTCTTCCAGTGCTCCTTCTCTAGAGACATCTGGCACTTATGGTGGGGAGTCTGGGAGAAGGCTTGTGTTCATGCATCTTCTATTGTTTATTTTTTGAGGAGTTTAGGGAGACCACTTGCAAAGGCCTTATTTCTTTAGGTCTCATGGAGCATTGGCCCCACTTTTATCCTTTAGTGGTGGTGGTTGTAAAGGAATCACATAATCTTTTAAGGGAAGAGATTGTGGTTCTACAACCATGGCAACACATTATGGGCATGATTCAAGAGGTAGTGTATGCTAAATGTGAGGTATCTTCACCTATGGAGGCAAAAGATGAAGATTTGATGAAGAGGCTAGCTTTTATGAGAATGGTTCAAGATCCCATATGGTGAAGGGGGATTGTCAGTCCAAAACAAAAACATGACAAGATGGGAGGTGGTCTCTACGTCACAATGAGTTATGAAGATCAATATTGATGGTTCCTCCAAGGGAAATCCTAGTCATGCTAGGGTTGGAGGAGTAGGGAGGGAAAATGCAATTGTTGTCATTTTTTCTTTTCCATCTATAAGGGACATTATATTAACAATTTGATGGAAGGTCTTTCTATCCTCATAGCCCTAAAAAGGGCTTGTGATTTGAGCTACTGTAGGATAGTGTGTGAGTCTGATTCTCATATTGTGATTAATATGTTGCGTGACAAGAAGCTGAATGGAGACAATTAATAGCCGACTTTGGTGGTTTGGAAAATTCTTTAGCTGAGTGAGTCGATGGATAACATTTCCTTTATCCACATCCCGAGAGAATGGAATAGCGTTTCTGATTGTTTAGCTAAATGAGCCTTTGAGAACTTTTGGGATTGGAAGGTTGATAAATTGGAGCAATTAACCTGAGATTAAGTAAAATTTTTGGATAGATTGGTTCTTGATGATATGGATGGTTAACATGTTACAAAGGTCAATTGTTGGTGGGTTCATGTCTCCTCGGGTGGTGTTGTTTTGGTGTTGTTGGCAAGGATATGTATCTCATTCTTGGTGATGAGCCATAAGAATTTCCTATTTCCTTGCTATTGTTACATACTTTTATCTTATTTATGTTAAACACTAAAAGACATTACTAGACATTTTATATACTTTAAGCATTTTAAAGGATTTGAAGTTGATATATGTTATATTAATAAGTGTATGTATGGACTTTGAATGTTTATGAGTTTAGGACAGTTTTATATTTAATCATAGTTGTTAGTAATGAAATGAATTGAAGAAATAAGAACTAACCCTTACAACAAAGAAACTGTTAACCCACAACAAAAGGCTTCTCAACTTGTAGCAGAAGGATGGCAGTTTGATGCAGAGGAATCAATCTTCTACAACACAATCACACTTTTAGAAGAAGATGAAGACGATCATTTAAGGAAAAGATCATGGATGATCAAGTTTTATAATAGGAATTGCTCTATCTGGGCACATTTTCAGTTTATAATGGTTATCTTGATTAAGTGCATAGTCCTTATTCAACTTCTACACTCTCATTTTGTTAGTTACTATTTTCTATTTAGAAAAACCTAGTTCTCTTCTTGTTCTTATGGGAGAGTTGAAATCTATTTTTAAGTTTGTTGATAGTTCATAAATAAATGACTCTCACAAACTCTATATAGCAGGGTACCCTATCGAGAAGGACAGCTAGATCTTGCATGTATTATACTGAATAATATTTTTTGTTATAGTTTGCTTAAAAGTTCTATATATGATTGGAATATAATAAAGAGAAGATATTTCAGTGTATTTTTTCTTGAGTGAGTAATTAAATAAATTTTGTGGATGCAACGAATCAAGCAAGGGCCACTTGAGGTACTACAAAGTCACGTTATTTTAGTTGATTAATTAGAATGTGCATTGCAAGTTTAATTTGTAGTTTTTATTTTATGTTATGTTGTGTTGTAAATTCTAAATTGGAATCTTTAGTTGATATTTTGGTCAATACTCTAGAAGGTTAGTTGGATTAGGACATGTTGCAACATAATAGTTATTAAGTTATAGTCATAAGCATTAAGTACCCATAGTAATTAGTCAGTTATTAGTATCCGCTTACTATGTTTTGAAGATAGAAGTTATTTTTAGTTAATAGATTTTAATGCATTTATTTGTGTTCAATTTACGTATACTCAACTAATGTAGGATGTTTATAATTCCTCAATGCATATATATTGTCAACACCATCTAAATTCTACGACTCCCTAGTTGATAATTTAATGAATCCCTCTCTTGAATGATGAACTGCTTAATTTAGGGATCTTCAGGTCCATTAAGTTACGTGTATGATCATATACACTAGTTAATTAGACATTAGGATCTACTCTAAATTTTTGGTGTCATTATTGGGGATGGTGCTAAGTTCAAAATTATTATTTATGTTTAAAATTATTTTCAAAGCTTTCATAAATTAGTAAGTTTTTGCTGTAACATTAGGACCAATCAATATTTAAAGAATCAACAAAGAACTATTCACTAACAGTGTGCAAGGACGACCAATTAAAAATCAAAGAACTATTGTATGTGGAGGTAAAGAGACAATCTGGGAAGATTTCTCTCCAAAATTCATGAAGAATTTGAATAAATTGGTATAAATAGAGAACATATTGAGGGAATTAATGAAGGATAACCAACCCTCACACCAGTAGCTATTCCAAACATAAAGAAGACTTCTAGAAGGCATCTTAACACCATGGTTGAGAAAGCAATGGAAAATCATATAGAACATGTGATATTTGAGTTTCCAATAACAAAACAAGAAAGGGTCGTGCTTCTCTTAAGAACATAACCCCTTCAGCATTACCCATTTTCTATGGATTGGTTTCTAAAAACCCAGACACATTCCTATTTGAATTTGATGTGTTGTATTGGAGTTATGATTATACTATGGATGCTCATAGGCTCAAGCTCTTTCCAACCACATTAAAGGATGTTTCTTTGTGATGGTTTATGGGGTTGGGGAGAAATATAGTACCCAATTAGGAAATAATAAAGGCCAAATTCTTGCAAAAATATCAAGATTATTATAGAGGAATAGACAAAAAGAGAGACAACATATTTAGGATGTCATAGAGAGAAGATGAACCACTTGAGGATTATGTGGAAATATTTCAATTCTATCTAAAGAAATCACATAAAAATAGGCTCTCTCTAAGTCATTAAAACATGTATTTTTGCAAGTACATGAAGACTATATGGATGCTTTAAACCTCGTAGGGGAAAGAGATATCTCTCAATTGCCTTTTGAGGAAATTTACAAAGTATGAATAAACTATTATAGATCATCTATAAGGAAGACCAGGGTTGAGAGAACCTCTTCTTCCAAAAAAACATCCACTAGGGTCTCAAAAGGTGGAACTTGGTAACCTCTTGTCCAACATGAAGGAGGACATAATCAGCCACCTAGCTACCTAATTAGACACCTTACATATCAAGAAGAAGTAGGAGGAAGCAAAGGCAAGGGAAGTCTGAATTTCAAGCCTTCGAGGATGAAGAAAACCAACTATTTTCATCAATCTATTAACTTATATTTGTAAAGCATAAATGACACACCCACTCAACAATGTACTCTTTGTGAGATGATTCATTTTCATCAAAACATTCATAAAGTTGATGATGCACTTGTTAATGCTTTCTCTTCGCTTCCCATTAAAATGAATGAAAAATAATAGCAATAGGACAACCCATTTGCAAACAATATATAAAGGCTACTTTAGATGGTAAGTTCGCCTATTTTTCTACGCCTTCGAGCATAAGACATAATGTATGAATAGATGTTGTTCATTCCTTGACTTCCCTAGAGGAATGACTTGTGTCTTTTCGCATTTATTTTGCACAAATCAGACAATTAAGATATAAACAGGCACAATATGGCTTTCCTAGCACAATCATCAATGTTCTTGTAGATTTTGATAAAGTGCAACAAGCATTGCCTAGGCAGCTAGATGAAAATACAATAATAGTAGCTAGATTGAAATGAAAGCTACAATATGAAAATGCATATGCACAAGGAAATATTAGACTTTCTATTGTCATGAATTATTTAATAGTGCTATCAAAAACACCACTATACACAAAAGAGAACATCTCTATTAATAAAGAATGGGAAGAGCTATTGGTAAGAAAAACAACACAATTGCACACAAATTCTGAAACGAAAGCAAGTATTTACAATGACATGTTTGAAGATGATGAAGAACCAATAATTGAATTAGTTATACATTGGTTTAATGATGCACACTCAATCAAGAACCTTGACACAACCGTCATTCAAATTGCACCATCATAAGGGTTTAAACCTCTTGGTATTTTCCAAGACACATACACATGGGAGATGAACTTCCCAACTCTATTTTATAGTTCATCTCAACCAAGTGATGTTACTAAAAGCTTCATGTAACAAAAAATAGCAAAATGGGAACTTATGCAAAGACAATGGCTTTACAAGATACATAACAAATATTTTCTTTAAATCCATTAAAATTATTATTTAGCAAGTATCTTCACTAGCATGGATTTGCATAAGGAAAATTGAATTAAAAGGTAAAAAGTTACTTGCAAAGGATGTGCATAATCCAACAACCCTCAGAAAAGTATTAAGATCTCCATTAGGCTATAGAACATTAAAAGGAATTCAAACCTTGCTAGACTATCTAGAAAACATTTAAAAAAACATATTTGCAATGATAAGACAATTAGGACCTTCAACTTTATTTGTAACATTGACAAGTGTTGAGCACTTTTGGGAGCCATTGTGCAAAGCTTTGTAACAAATTTCAATTTAGCAACAATGCAAGTGAAATGAAACTATAAAAGATAGTGACTTGGACTTTGAAATCAGAAAGAACCTAGTACTTTGCAGTCGCTACTTCAACCATAGAATCAATGCATTTTGGAAAAAGATGCTAAAAAGCTATGAGCTCTTTGGACAAGTCATAGACTATTCTTTTGTCATAATTCTAGAACCGAGGCAATGAACATGTTCATTTCTTGCTATGGATAAAAAATGCACTTGTATATGGTAACTTCTCAAATACTGAAATAGAAAGCTTTGTGGACAAGTATATTTCATGTGACTCATTGTTACTTGGTACAAACCTTGCCAAAATTCAAACACATCATCATACAAAGAATTGCAAAAATAACAAAAACTAAAGTTATAGATTTAGTTTCCTCTTTCCTCCCATGAGAAAAACAATAATATTAGAGCCCTTGCCCATGCTTAATGCTACAATAAAGGATAGAGAAAGAATTTTTTTAAGAAATTGGAAAACAAACACTATACAAAAGAGCTTTCATTTCAAAGTTTCTTACATGAATTGGGAATGGATGAAATTGATTACATTGCAATGCTTCGATCAACATTGTCACACAAAATTGTCAAGTTGAAAAGAGACCCAACTAATATTTACATAAATTCCTTTGCAAATAAAGTTCCAATACTATGGTATACAAATACAAACACAATTTAATTTAGACACATGTATTCCACTACACCTTAGTGTAGTTTATATATGACGAAAGAAGATAGAACATTATCTCTTGCATTTAGGCAATAGCGGCAATAATGCACTCATGCTTATGATGGAAAGGTACAATTCATATGGAAACTTGGAAATGCATTGCTTAACTACCAACAAATGTCCAATCGTCAAGCTATTCACATTGTATTTTCATTGTCATTGCGTAGATGGTCAAGGAAAACTATTTTCATCAATTTTGCACGATTAGAAAGTAAAGTTTTCCTGTTAAAAACCCCTAAACTATTGACAAAAAGAAAAGATGATTCTAAAAACATCATGTGTGCATGTGCAATAGAAAAATACACACAATGACTAAAAGCTCTTGACAACTTGTCACTAGTTGAATACATTTCCTTCTACTCCAACAACTTGACAAAGTTGCAAAAAAGAGCAACTCCACAGATCATATGCTATGTAAGATATAATCCACACATTCTTCCTGAGAATTATTATAGAGAAAAACTTATGTTGTATGTACCTTTTAGATCTAGTGAGCAAACCTTACTAGCTAGATATCAAATGTGAAGTTTAGTATTCAATGCAAACAAGGCACAAATTGCAAATATTGAAAACTGTTCATTGCACAAGTTGCTTCTACATGGGGTGACATTTATGAAGCCACTACAAAAGCTGATAATGATACCCACCAAGCAATATACATTACAAATGAAATTGATAAAAGCAAACAGTAAAATGGCATAAAGAAATATGACATCATAACTAACCTAAACCATATGAGAAATATAAAGCTCACAAATTTTATTGCAAAACACTGTTTTTAGAAATAGCTCATTCATTCCTACTAAGCAATGAAGAATAATTCAATTTACGAAGGCAATTGAACAAAGAAAAATAATCAATACTAAAGGATGTACTAATGAAAAAACTACTGGTGCTCGAAAAACCATTGTACTTTTTCTTGATAGGTGGAGCTAGCACAAACAAAAAATTCATAGCTAAAGCAATTTTCAAAGCAAAGATTCAATTCTATGATAAGCAACTAGATAGTTACCCACTCAAGCCTAAAGGCATTATTGTTTCTTCAACAAAAAGAGTTGTATTCAATGTAGGTGGAACCACTACACATTCAATCTTCCATCTCGCATGTAATTCTTCAAAAATATTACCCCTGGATTCAAACATAGTTGATACCTTAAGCAAATTTCAAATTCTTCTTATTGATGAAGTCTCATTGATTGGATCCAAAATGCTTTGCAACATTGACAGAAGACCGTCAAATCAAACACACACCAACAAAACCCTTTGGCAATATAGATTTTATAATTTGTAGTGACCTCTACCAAGAACAGCTTGTATGAGATGCTTGGATATTTGAAGAACCAATAATAGATAAAGAGAAAATGCCATATACCTTTTGGATTGACAAAATGAAGTGCTTTGAATTGCAGAGTGTAATTAGACAAGAAAATCAACATTTCATTTCCATACTTAATCATGCTAGGAATACTTAAAAAACTAATCAAGACATTTGCTACTTGCTCCACGATTCCCATACTTGTTTCACAAAAATTTCAGCAATTGACGAGCACAACAAAAAAATACTAGACTACTTACCTACACAAATTTATGTATTATAAGTGGTGGATAAACAAGACACACCCATTGATAGCATCCAATTTTAACTTGAAAAGTCATCCTTGCCTAACATAATTTTTCTCAAACAATACATTTTAGTTGAGTTTATTGTTGGGAAGCTTGATACACAAGATGGACTAATAAAAAATGCAAATGGAATTTTCAAATCACATACAATTGACTAAGAAGACATTGTTTGGATTCAATTCAATGACCCCATTGTTGGAAAATCATGTTGACAAAGAATGCAAAGTCTATACATAAATTTTATTTTTCTCTCTTGGACACCTAGAACCAAAATCATTAGAAAAGTCAAAATAGCTACAAAAATAGTCACTCGAACACAATTCCCTTTTGTGCATGAACTATTCATAGAGAAGGTGGTCTCACAATGGATGCACTTGCTTTTGACCTTGTAAATTCTATCAACATGGTCTTGTTTACACCGCTCTATCACGTGTAAGAAACATCATCATTGTATCTCATGTACAAACTACAACAAAATTTCAAAGTTTCAAAAAAATTAAATAACAAGATGCAATGCCTTACAACCTTAGCATAGTGGAAACTACAACATATCCTTGCATCTATCTCTTCAAGGAATTTTAGCATATTCTCTTTGAATACACATTGCTTTGCATTGCACACACAAGAAATATCCCATGAACATGATTTTCTCCAATCATTTTTCCTTTTCTTCCAAGAACCAAACACAATATGCTCAACCATGTTTAATTTCTTAATGAAACATCCAATTACTATCCTACATTAAATATTTTTGGTCTATTAACATGGTACAAGAAAACAATTTCACTACAAAACATTAACACTTTTGCAACAACTATCTAGAATCAATAACCATTGACCTATTGCATATGGGCATTGTTCTCCACATCACCAATTTGTATTTGACACCAAACACACCCATTCATGATCTATTTGGTCTAATACAAAACACTATCATCTCATTTCCATCTAATTCCAAATTGATTGTTCCTAGAGACTTCAATATTGAAATGATACAATCTACAAAAACACAAGCACTCGTTAAATTCATGCAACAACACAAATTGTCATTTCCTGTCAACAAGCCAACAACACATGCAGGAAATTTGTTGGACCACTTTTGGATACACATCATTGAAATTGCTATTTTCAACTTTACTATACTAGATACATATTGGATAGACCACTTTACAATATCCCTTCACTTTCAATTGTAGTCAATACGATTTTAATTTACTGCTACATGTTGCTTGATGCCTTCACACCAATTGTAATGCTACTATATAATCATTTGCACAACCTAGTATATAGTTTTCCAAGTGTAGTTGTTTTTGTCATCATTCTCTCTAAAGCATGCTATTATCATTGCTTCTCCCCGGTGCAACAAATCAATGTTCAATTTGTGTGAGTATAAAACAATTATTAGATTAATTGATCTTGATGTTGGTGATGCCTATAGCTACATTGCTTATATTTCTACTTGTCTAGTTACATAGATTTGAGCTTTGGTTGTTGATGATCGAAAGTGTGCCAATGATTGTCTTGTAAATTTATGGCATGATTGTGCTACTACAGATGAGTAGATAGTTGTTCTCAAATAGGTATGTTACCATGAACCTCTAACCAGTCTTCAACATTTATTCTCATGCTAATAACTTGATTACGAGATAACTCAATTTTCCTTTCTAATTTATCAATTTTCTTTAGTGGTATTTGACTTTTACACTAGTGCAAACTACAAACACATAGTATATGTTCAAATAATATGTATAAGCTGCTTGGTTTTGTTTTACTATTTCAAAAATAATTTCATTTCTATTTGCATTTCACTAACTTTCCTTGCATTTTATACACGGTTCTTAATTCAATGGTACTTTGGCATTCCATTGTATATAAGTGTAATAAGCATTCCCATAGAAATTTCCTCAAATCAATTTCATGGATTAGAGCTTTGAACGTTGTAAATTCAAAGTAATACATCTAAAAAAATTTGCAATCCTTGGGTGTTCTTTTCTAAGAAATCCTCAAGTCCTTGATGTCTAAAGTTACCCTTGGACTCTCAACCATGCATTCAACTCTTTCCACGAATTCAATTTGTAACCCTCTTATGGAATAATTTCCTTACATAAATAAATTCAACTTTGTAGAGGAAAATTGTGATATCTATACTACAAATTGAAACAAATCTTTAAATAATAATTTAGTTGCTTTGCTTTTCTACCTTTCCTAGTTATTATAAGACTTTTTCCAGTGTTGGCTTTGTGCCAATCTCATGGCCACAAAGCACCATGTGCACAATCCACTCTCTAGAAAACTTTCCTAGTATTTTCTTAATGAGTTTATCTTTGAATTCTTAAGCTATGGAAGCTCAAGACTTGAAAGTTGTAGTATTACTAATGTGTTGCACACCAAGAGTGCTCTTAATAAATTTCAATGTTTCCACATCTAGACATAAGAAAATATTTTTGAGCTAGTGGTTTGATATCACAACTTTGTAGAAGGGGTATATAATGCCACCATTACACTACATTGCACTTTACTAACCATTCTTGCTACTTTTAATTCAAAACTACAATCTTACAACCAAAGAAAGATAGTGAAACAAAACCTTTGTTGTGTCCTCTTCAAATTTTAATACATTCATTTCCTTTGTATAGTTTCTTGACCACATGCTTCAATCATAATTACCTAGTAATTTTGTTCTTCCTAACCCAAGGCATATCAAAAAAGAGAGTTTTCAAGAAGGTTGCCACCTTAGCCAAAACATATCAAAATAAATTAGCCACCTTAAGAGTAAGGGATAGATTAAATAAAAGGTCTTACTCTTGACCCTTGGAAGGCCACCTAAGGTAGATGTTCACTTAGGATGAGGTGGGTCTAGCCATTCCATGCTTTCATTCCATCACTCACCTTTGTCAAGATGGGGGCTGCTCTACATCTACATTAGCCACAAGATCCATGGACTTGTTGCATTCTTTGAAACGATTGATGAAAAATCTTTTTTTTCAAAACTCTCTCACAACTTATGAGCTTCCAGCTCTGTAACTCCATTTTACAAGCTTTTTAATAACCAATATTGGGTCTCCTTCAAAAATTAATTTCTTGCAACTCACAAAAGTCATTAATTTTATGCCCTTTCTAGTGGTGCTTCATTTTTTGTATTGCTATTTCAACAAACCAAAAAGGAATTGTCTCCTTTAACAAATTTCCCCCAAGAATCTATCAATAGGCACCCAACTCCCACTTGTGTTGGATTCCCTTCAGAGGTCCCACCAAAATTGAGTTTTAAGAAACCCTTTGAAGGTGTCTTCTAGGCTTTACTGCCTTTTTGAATATGATGGTTGACTAGCTCATTAATGGGAAGGGTTAAGGTTTTAGTTATCCTCTATGTTAAACTCTAATATCTGCAAAAGTTGGTTAGGAAGGATTCAAGTCCAATATCAACTTTGTTGCTATAGTATTGAGCCATCTAATATTCCATGATGGTATTCACTATTCACTCTATGAGTGCAAATAACTATCCCCAACAAAAATGAAGGCATACATATATGTGCAGTAAATTATTTGCATTGTATACTTGTGCACTTAATTCTTTACACCATATAAATCTATTTATATCTACTCCAACTATATGTGAACATATATGTACTTTCTGGTGGTACAAATTGTCTAATACCCATACTAGACTAGTAGATATGAGGTAAGAGTTGTTTACAAGAGGTGGAGTGTTTTACATACAACACATAAAAATATCAAAAATAAATTAATAATCTCAAAGTTTTCTGTAAAATACACATCATGTATTGGTCAACGTTGTTCCATCAAATTATCTTCTTGATGTTCTAAGTTGTGTTGTGGTATGTTGATTAAAGTTATTGACCAGATTTTGTTCTTTTATTTTCTTCATAATTTGTAGGAAAGGTTTTAGAGCTTTCCTTATTGCGAGGAAAAACCATTGATTAAGAACCCATGACCATTTTAAGTTGCATGTTTTTAATTTAGATTCCTGATAAAATATTTTTGATGCAGAAGGAGGTAGAAGTGCTTATTCCAACATTAAAAGGAAGTTGTATATTTCTTATGGGTGAGTGATGAATACCAAATTTTGAAAAAAACATTTATAAAATAGTAATACCATGATTCTTGAATCTCAAATGAGTACTACATTCTCAATCAAACTTTATTGTTACTATATTAGCATCTATTTCCCTTGACTAATCTAAGTCATTTATTAAGGGTTGTAGTTGTAGTACAACATGCTATTATCATTGCTTTCCCCTAGTGCACCAAATGGATACTCTTACTATTGCTCTAGTTTATCCACATCCCTGATTAGTTGAATATTCAAGGCTTCAACACCAAGACCATCTTCAAATAGGTAAATGCCTAACACTTGACATCAACAAGCTTCAAATCCACGTCGGCTGCCATTAATGTTTTTTTGTTCAACTTTTTTTAATTAATTCATGACACAAATATCTCATTACATGTATTTTTAGGAGCACTTGTAACACAAAAATCACATTTGTTGGACAACCCAACATGGATCATTCAATGCCTCTAAACAACATACCATCCAAAAAATGCACAAACCATGAAAGTATATACTACCATTTTTAATATGATTTTCCCTAAACTAGAAATATGTGTTTGTCAATTATGCTTACTAGCAATGTCTTCAAACACCTCTTGCTCAATCATGTAGGCACCCTTGCAAATGACAAAACTTGCTCAAGTGATAAGAAACAAAAAAAGAGACAAGTCTTCTATCACATTTATGTCATATGTAACTTGATTTATTCGATGCTTACTTTCTCATTCATCTTTCACCATTTCCGGAATTGCAATGTACAAATTGAAGATAAAAGTTGTTAATCCATCAAGCATACTTGAAATCTATACAAAACAATTAGTTGTAGCCTTTAAAGGTGATATCTTAGTCATTTATGGCCCTGATGCTACTAGAAACCCTGCAACAAAACCAAAAGTAGCAATTGTGCATATTGATTTGGTTGATAGCCATGGCCAAATGACAATAGCCACAAACATTAACACCAAGCTAATTAAGACATTCCTATCACAATTATTGCCTAGCACAAGTGTGTGTCTTACAAACTTTGTAATTAAAAAAACATAATACGAAAGAAGATATGTTGATTATTGTCTCCAATTGACTCCTAAAACCACCATTCAAAGCATTGACAAAGTCTGTGAGCAACACAGACTCATACTTGATACAACTATCTCCCAAATGATCCAATTAAACAACTATTCAATTGGAACATTTGGTGTCGTTACTTCTCACCATCAAATGCCAACCCAATATGATCTACACATAAAATATGGAGACTCACAAAATGATATGGCTATTGTAAGATGTTCCATCTCAAACCTCACCCCAAACCTCTTCCATCATACATTTTATTGACTATGACAATTGACACAATTTTCTATTTTATAGGTTATAGTTCCTAGCAACCATACCTAGCTCTATTCCATGTTGCAACTAATTCTTATACCCTTGCAACCCTTAAAGGAATATTAATTGCATATGACTAAACAACATAGATAAAATATTAGATTGCTTGAGATGGTAATAAACAATTGAAAACTGAGAAAGATCAAACCGGGTATAGCTAATGTAGGTACTAATAGTACAAACTATGGAAACACAGATCATATTTCCTACATAATAATACACCTGATAAAACATGACCACTTAAATGCATTTACAAATATGGTCAAAAAACTTATCCCATTTGGCAGGGACTCTAGCTGCAATGCAACCCTTGTTACTTTAATATTTTCATTTGGGCTTTTTAAAAAGAAAAAAATTATGTTTATTTTTTCATGTGGCATATTAAAAAATAATAATAAAATTTACCTCCTTCATTTTAAATTTATTTTTTAATAAAAAAGGTAAATATAAAGAAATGGTATCATTTTTATGTTGTCAATTTAAAACTATCAGTTTAGATTTATTTTTGCTATGTTGGGAAGTTGGATGAAAATTGATATCTTTTACAAGTAATTTTAAATTGCACTCAATTGGAGCTTTCAATAATGTGTTCATTTCGAGGAAGCATCCACATAACATGTCAAAGAAGGGAATATGTCAAAAAGGGAAAATGTTGTTGAGAAGAAGATGCTACCATTTCAAATCTAATCCATTGATTGAAAAAATCAATTGGGAGTCATTGATTTGTAATTGATTTTTATGTGTCTATGTCTATAAAAGGCCATCAGATGGATCATTTAAAAAGATTGGAATTTGTTGATTATTTTTGGCAAAATATTAATAATTGTTAATTTTTGCTCACTTCATGGTTTCCTTCATCTAGATCGATGAATTTTGTTTGGCTATACTTGCAAGATTGTAATTTTGATGTCAAGTGAGTCATGAACTTTGTAAATTTAAAATGACTAATAAATTTATTGTCAATGATTTGAAATATCAATTTTTTTTTGATTGATTAAGCATGAAAAAAAGGCCCTAACCCGAACATAAATTACAACAAGAACAAAATAGCCAATGGTGAGAAACAACAAAAAATAGGAAGCTCACCAAACTTCCCAATCCCCTAGCCAAAAAGCTTAACCAATCCATTTTCTATCAAACAATACAAATCAAAAAACCAAAAACTATCAATAGTAGCATCCTTCCCTAATCAACTATAGTGCTTATAGATATCCATCATAGAGTTCCTACTAAGAATATACATAACATTATAAAGATTAAAGTTTTGGCACCCACAGCCAAAACCAGTAGCAACAATCCAATTAAACATAGGAGAAGTAAGCATAAAAAATAAAAGAAACCAACACAACTGAGTAACCAGGCTATGCACCCTCAATTAGCTTCTAGGCTTTGACCAAGTCTTCAACAATACCATTCACCATGGCCTTTTGCTCCATATTACCAGCAAGGTCCTCACCATCACCCATTTTGTTCTTTTCTTGTTTCTTGATTTTTCCCATCCCTGAGATAGTGGCCATAATGACTTTCTTCATCACAACATCCACCACCGTACAAATATTCTTGACAACTTCTTCCAGGGTCTGTATTTTATGGACATTTCCTTTTGTTTGTACACCTTTCTCCAACACTTTCAATCTATCCTCAATTATGCCATTAATAAGATTTTCCAAGGCTTGGAATTTACTTTCCTCTGCTTTCTCAAGGATCTTCTGCTCCAAAATTTGCAGCCTCTCCTCCAAACTGTTAAATCTCCCATTCAAATCCTCAACATCTTTAATTTCCTCTTTGTTAGTATCCTATGCTCCATCTTGATTTGCTTCCTCCTCATCCCGAACCATCTCCTGTTGTGACTCCTCCCTATCCTCATCACCCTTACCTCCCTCACTGTCAGCCCCCAAATCCTCTTCTTTAGTCGAGTCACCACCCAAACTATTCAAAATTTCTTTAGTTGAGGAATCAATTTCCTCGTCTTCTTGTTTGTCAACACTTTCCGAAGGACTTTGGGATTTTCTCCAAGATTTGAGCATTTTTCTTCTCCTTTCCTTTAGACGCTAACATAGCGAATCTTTTAGACCTTCTACCACCCTGGTGAAAACCTTCCATCTCATTATCATCAAGGATAGTTATGGTGTCCACCTCTTCACCCAATTCACTCAAAATCAACTTTCTCCTTTTTTAGTTCCCAATTCCATCAAGACATATTTTCATTTTTTGGGAGTGACCGCAAGTAAATCCATCCACATGGCCGTATCAGGGCTTTGGTCTTTTTTTCCAGAGTTCTTTGGGCTTTGGGATTTCTTACTAGAATTTTTAGGCATCATGGAGGGAAGGTTTTCGAGAAGCTCAATCTTCACCAAACTTTGGGGCTTGGGGTTTTCAAGAATTTTCAGAACTAGGTTTTTCTGTGAGGTTCTAGATATCATAAATTTACATATAGCTCTTATGAGGCCCTGATGTAAAGGTAGGTTTGCACCATGAGTAAGGGTTTGGCTTAGGGAGGAAAACAAGAAGAACAACAAGTTAATTTTCTTCTGTGCCTAATATGGTTGAGAATGGGAAAGTGATAGCCATGGAATGATTGGTATCAGCTCTCAAGGGTAAAAAATTTCATCATGATAAAGCATACATTGTGATACAGAGGAGGAAGCTTAACCCTAGAATAACCATTTTGAAACCTTTTGTGTTTTTCTTTCCCTTCAAATTTTTTTTCAAAGTAATCATGATACTTACCATTGTTGACCTTTGCTACCTTTGTGCCTTCATACACCAAGCCCGTTGCATCTGTAATCAACTTAGCATCCACTTTGAACTGAAGCCCTCCTAGAGTAACTTCTCCATCTCTCCATGAATTTGCAAACTTGTAGATAACCCTCTCATTATAACCCTCAATAGCAACAAAATAATAGGTGAAACCCGCCTGTTCAAAAAGACTCTAGCTCTCCTAATTGTTGTGGAGCGAGTCAAATTTGTGCAATTCAGTCCGCTTTCTAGCACCCCCCATATTCACAAAGCTATGGTAGCTTTTGGGAATGAGTAGGAAATCACTCTGTTTACCTTATGTGTCCTCAACACTCACAACTAGTAGCTCCACACTCTTTGTTTTTTCTATTTTTCATAAATGATTCATAATTGCCACCTTTTCACCGACGATCATTATTGTTCATGGTAGCTTTTCCTCCCTTTCGAGCAATAATAGCCTTTGTTTTATTCCACATTTTTTTATTATTATTAATACCTCTCCATCTATCACATCAGAGATCTATCCCCCAATTACATCACATGCCATTTAACTCCTGACTTAAATTTTTTCTCTCCTGGTACTCATCCTTGTCGTCTTAGTGACCATTCCTATGCTTGTAGATCCTTTTATCAAGGTTTGATAATATTTTTAAATTATTCCTACAACATCTCCCATTCAGCATCCCAGCTTGCATCCGTGGGGACCACCTCCTAATTATCCTTAGCTTCTCGTCACTCATTTTCATAATAAAACAATCCCTCCTCATTCATCTTTGTTTAACTATTTTTCTCCAAGTCTATCTTTAGCAAGGATTTCCTTTATTTGATTAGGAAAGTCCTTGAAGTCCCAAATTATTAAATTTTCTTCGTTAACCCCAAGATTGGCCATCACATCTACCACTCTATTTCCTTCCCTTAAAGTATGGCATATTTTAACATTCTGAATTTCTTGCAAAATGCTCTTTCAGTCTTCCAACATATCTTCAATTTCCCATGGTAGATTAGCTTTACTATTGAAGTAGTCTATTATCAACTTTGATTCACCTTCCACAATGATTTTATTATGTCCCCTTTTGGTGAGAAATCTGACTCCTATCCAAATAGCTGAAGCCTCAAAAAAGTTATTTTTAGCTATTCCTAAACCTTTACTGAACCCAATCAGATAGGCTCCTTTATCATCTCTTATCACCCCACTAGCAACAACCCTTCCTAGATTTCCTTTCGAGCATCCATCAAAATTACATTTCACCCATCTTGGATTCAGGGGAATCTAGATTGTGCTTCTTCTCATAATTTTTTTTAACTAGTTAACATTATTTAGGTCATGAGAGAGCTCCCATTGTTGATTTATGCTTAATTCTTGTTGAGTTGGTTGTTTCTTAACCTACTTATACTTACAACTTTCCATATTTTCCTAAATTTGTTGTTTCACAATTGAGCATAGTTCCTTACTAGTTCTAGTTGTCTCCCTAAACACTTTGTTATTCCTCTCCTTCAACAATCCCCAAACCAAAAATGGTGGAATTTGTCCCCACATATCACAAATTATGTTGTGGGAATAATGGAAAAATTTCCATCCTTCAACAAACAATTGGATACTTGTAGGAAAAACCCACTCCACTTTTAGAGTATTAAGACAAAATCCCCAAACTTCACGGGCATAAGAACATTGAAAAAAAAAATGCATGATTATTTCCTCTTCTTCATTACAAAGACTACACCTATTAACAAGGTACCAACATCTTTTCTTAAGATTATTAATCATGAGGATCTTACAATGTATAACTGTCCACTAAAAGCAATTAATTTTTGAAATGAGGTTCTTCCTCCAGACCTTAAGCCAGTCAAAAGCGCCCAAGATCATGGTCGGCTACATCATTGAATCATAAGCAGATTTGATTGAAAAACTACCTCTAGCAGTTTTTGTCCAAAACCATTCATCCTTTTTGTTTCTTGAAAATAGATTAGGATTTCCAATTTGTTTCATAAGTTACACAATTGCAGCATCCCAATCCTATTGTCTGTTTTGTCTAAGAAAAACATTATTAAGATAGTCTTTGAAGTTTTTCCACTTGGGTCGTCCTCCATCCCACTCAAGGTAATTAGAAACTTTTTTCCCAATTTATCTTTTCAATCTTCCTTTGATTAGTTGAATATTTTCTAAGGCCAATAGAGGGGTCAAAGTAGGCTAGGTATTATCCCAAAAATTAGTGTTAAGACCATCACCAATCCTAATTTTCACACCTCTAGTTAGCACTCTAATTTTAAGGAGATTATTCCAAAACATCAATCCATGTAGAAGATCCTTCTTCCTTAGAAAACAACTAGCATCCTTATTATCAAGATACTTATCTCTAAGAATAGTGGCCCAATCTTTTTCATTTTCCAATAGGAACCAACCCATTTTAGCCACTAAAGCCTTATTAAACACTTTTAGTCTTCTGATGATTAACCCTCCTTTTTTTGAGACACACACCTTCTCCCATTTGATAAGAGCCATTGTTTTCCTTTCCTCCACTCCTGACCATAAAAATATTCTTTGAATTGTTTCAATTCTGTCAGCAATATAAGTAGGAATATTCTGAAGGGAAGCCTTTAAAAGATGAATTTTTCCTGCTAAGCTCAACAACTTACCTTTCCAACCAGTTTTTTTTTTGTTGAAAATTTTCCACAATATAGTTCCAATAGTTACTATTAGGATTTTGAGGGAAGAAAGGAAGACCAAGATAAGTAGCAGGCATATCCACTTCCTAACATCCCAAAATCCTTAACACTTTATCCTTCACAAGTTGGCTAGTGTTGAAAAAATATATTTGCTTTTTTGGTAATTTATGCACTGTTTAGACATTTCAACATAATTATCCATAATAGTTTTCCACTGTTTAGCTTCAATAACCAATGCCTCCCCCATAAGAATAGTATCATCAAAAATTTATTGATGAGAAGCTAGGGGCAGTGAAGAAGCAACATAAAAACCCTTCAAAGACTTATTATTAAGTTGTTTCTATATATTGCGGCCAAGAGCTTCTGCCACAATAACAAAAAGGTAGGGGGATAAGGGATCCCCCTGCCTCAGCCCTCTTCCAAGTTATAAAAAACTGTGGGAAATACCATTAACAAAAATTGAGTACTTTGGAGTGGTAACACAAGCCTTTATCAAATTGAGAAATTTACCTTTGAAGCCAAATCTCTCCAAGACAACAAATAAAAAATTCCAAGCAACTCTATCATAAGCTTTAGAAATGTCCAATTTCAGCACCATACTTGGTTTTTGTTGTAGTCCATAGAGTGCAGGATCTCATGAGTATAGATATCTACATCCAATATTTTCCTTCCCTGGACAAAGCCTTTTTTATTAATAGCAATCATCTTCCCTAAAACCAGCGTCAACCTATTGACAATGATTTTGGAGCAAATCTATAAGTAGTACTACATAGACTTATCAGTCTATAATCATTCATGGAAGCAACTTCGTTGGATTTTGGAATAAGGGCCAAAAAGGTGGTATTCATTTGATTCAAGATCCTTGCTGATCTAAAAAAATCTTTGACAACAGTTAAGGGGTCTTTAAACACAATCTCCCAATAGACTTGAAAGAAGCTAGGAGAAAAATCATCAAGTTCAGGAGCCTTGAAGGCTCCAAATGAGAACACAACCATCTTCACCTCTTCCATGGTTATACTCTTAGTTAAGCTTTTCAAGTCATCATCTATAATCACATTAGGTATAACCTGTAAGAATTCCTCCAAATCCATGTTATTAATTCTTGAAGGCTCCTAGTAATTTGAAAAAAGGGAAACATCCTCATTAGCAATTTCATCCTCCCTTTCAAGTTTAGAACCATTAGAGGTAACAAGGGATCTGATTATGTTCCTTCCTCTATGCTTCAAAGTTGATTGGCGGAAGAACTTAGTATTCCTTTCACCTTCCTTTAGCCATTGAATCCTAGATTTTTATTTCCAATAGATTTCCTCATTCTTACTTATTTTATATCATGGGGCTCTAAGCTCTCTTTCTATTATGTATATTTCCTCATCACAGTTTCTTGCCTCCATTTGATCCTAAACTTCCTTAAGTTTCAAATTCAGCTCTCTTTTAGTGTTAAAGATATTGTCGAAGGTGTATTTATTCCATCCCTTAACCCTTTCCTTTATTCTTTTTAACTTCTGCATTAATCTAAACATTGAGGTGCCATCACAATGCATATTCCAGCATTCCTCAACAAGAGCTTTAAAGTCCAGATGAAGGGATCACATAATTTCATATCTAACGGGTAAGGATTTTTCATCACCCTAGCCTCCCATTCCAAAAGAAGGGCGCTATGGTCAGAACTCGTTCTTGGAAAGGAAGTAAGGGAAACATTTTGTAAGATGTTCTAGTTGGAGGAAATCAAGAATTTGTCTAATTTCACTTGGATAAGTTGATTACCTTGCCTTACATTGGTCCAAGTAAAATGGGACCCCATAAGAGGGATATACATAAGTCCCATTAAATTTTTGAAACTTGAAAGATCCATCATACTTTCTGAGAAGTTAGTCAGGCCTCCTTTTTTCTCAGAGGGATACATCAAAGAGTTGAAATCACCACTAAGCATCCATAGATCTTCTTTGTTTTTAGAAATAACTCCATTCAACAAGTTCCATAGATCCAACCCATCCAATCTAGAATTCAGACCATATATATTCCCAAAATTCCATTTGATAGAAGTGTCTCCATCCTCCATACTAATCAGAAGGTTGTTCTTATTTTTGAATTTCAGCTTCCCACTGAACCATGAAGAATCTGAGCAGGTGGCAATCCCGCTAGAAGCTCCTTCCGCATTGTTGGCATCAAAACCAATGTTCGTCCAAAGCCACTTCAATGTTTTCTCAAAACTTTCCTTTTTCATTTTTGTTTCCTGAATCAAAAGGATATTCAGTTTAACCTTAGCTAGGCACATCTTCAACACATGTTGTTTATACGGACCATTAAGACCCCTCACATTCCAAGAAAGAATCTCCATGACTATGAAGAGTAAAGGACAATATCAGGCTAATACTGCCCAAATGGGGAGTCGACCCCGCTACTTTCTTTTCAGTTTGTTCCCTGCCAGTGAGTCTAGGGTCCTTTGCTTCCCTATTGCCACATCTTTTGTTGTTTCTTTCACTATTGCTTCTTTTAGTTGTGGTCTACGAACTTTATTGTTTCCTCCCGAATCTGGTTTTTTCTTTTTTCATGATTTAGTGTTTATTCATCCTTTTATCATCATTATTTTGAGACATTTGCTCCTCTCCCAAAATTGGTTCATGGTGTTCCTGGATTGGGGTTAAAATCTATTCCTTTTGACTGATTATTTCCCCTTCCTCCTGGACTTCTTTTTGTTGTTCTTCCTGGAATATTGGATGTGAAGTTGTTTCCTTATCCTCCTTTTCTTTATCTGTTTTCTCCAAATATGGAGGGGTAGAAGGTTCATTGGCAGCCTTTGAAAACTGACTTTCCAGATTACCTTTGGGACTATTTTCTTGATCTGGGTTAAAGGATTTTTCAGTGATCATCAATTTTTTATTAGAGGTTGTAGTTTCAGATTCCTCTGAGCTGTTTTCCAAAGTCTTGTTTTCCAACAACTCATTCTCTTGTGCCTTGATTTGGGGAATCTTAGGCTTAAGAGGAGAAATTTTACAAGCATCCTATAAGTGCCCAAATTTGTTGTACCCTTGGCAAAAAACTGTAGCTCTCTCGTATTCCAGTGGTTGAACCCACTTACCAAAATTAGATTTTAGAGTAATGGAAGTGGGTAAAATTGTGTTAACTTCAACATTAACACAAATTCTATCATAGAGTAGTCTTGCTTTTCAAAGAGTAACATTATCAATGGTGACCAAGGAACCTAAGGAATCTATTATTCCTTTAAAAACCTTCTAGTGCTAGAACTCCAGTAGTAACCTAGGGAGTCTAACCCAAGTTGGGGCGACTTTCCCCAAATCAGTTGAGGCATCAAACCCTAGTTTCCACTTACATAAAGAAAAAATATTTTTAAAACCATTATCAAAAGCCCATGGTCCCCTTGTAAGGACCTTTAGCATATCCTCATGGATAAAAAAGGAAAACATAAATAAACCCTTGGTCATAGCACTTATGGAAATGTTTCCAAGTGTTAGAGGCCCATTTTCGTACCTGGTCAATGTTGGGGTGTCCGACAAAGAATTTCCCAACCAAAGACAACTTCAACCCCTCCATGGCATCATTCAAAATGTCATCTAGTACATCCACTTCATCCCCTACCATTGTACAAAAATCCATCACGGAATTTTGAGATGTCTTAGTCGAAGTTTGACCTTCAACAAGTTTTTCCACAAAGGAGGCCTTCTGGGCTTCTGGGCCAAAACAAGACTTTCCCTCAGGCAAAAAATTGGGTTTTTCGATCCCTTAGACACCAAAATATGCTCAGAGTATGGGGGTGTCCTTCCACACAAAGAAGCAACAATATTCTAGCAAACAACATGTTGCTTTGGTGGGGGAGCCTCCCTGAGGCCCCCTCCAAGCTGATTCATCGAGTTTCAGACATGCAATAATTCAAAATTACAAAGCATGCATTGAATTCTATTATGTTATGACATTACCATTCAAGTGTTTGGGTGTATTTGGGTCCCTTTCTTAAATTAATGAGTTTCTTTTGGAGTTTGCATCATTTATATGTAATTGTGACAAGTTCTGGTGAAGCATAAATTGGTAATGATATCTTTTACAATTATAGAGTATATTCATACAAGATTGTTGATAAATTTATAATTTCTAATCTCTTTTTTCCTCTTCCTCTCCTTTTTATTTTCTTTCAAAATATAAAATTTAAACTTTAAAGTTATAGAGCATCAAAATATTGCATATCAGATGACATAAAGTATTCTAGAATACATAAATTTAATCAAATTATAGATCATTGAGCACTTATTTAGGATGGAATATGTGAATTAAATTGATTTATTTTCATAAATCTAACCCTATTTTGAGTATCTAGTATGTAAGTCCCTTTGTTGAAACAATATCCACACTGAACTACTAAGTTATCTTGCAAGTCAAGATGTGACATTCAAAACCTTGGGATAATTGAATTTTATTCTAGAATTTTTTTTTTTCAAGAGAGGTAAAGTTCATCGTAAACTTTATCTAAGTTGACTTTGGCTAGAAAACACACCAACACCTATGTACAAATACATGTACAATTAGGGCAATACCTAATTTCTTTATCTATGAAGTGAAAGTTTGACAAGAGAAAGATCACTTTATTCAATTTAATCATGAATTTTATATAACCCCTATATTAAAATTCCAAATTATAACTAAATTTAAAATATTTCACCAACAAAAAATGCAAAATGAAAAAAAAAATGGTCACCATCTAAATCATATTAATAAACGTTACCAATTTAAATCTTTAAAATTATGTCTAACACATATTATATAATTTTTGTGTGGGCTACTTAAAGGGTTTCACTTATATCCCCATCATATAATTATTTATGGTATGGATTACATGTCAATAATCAATTATATGATAAATAGTGTCAACTAGGTATAGTGTTGATCCATAAAGGTGAAAATAATTGGGTTATTGCTAATTTTTAGTTGGTAGGAAAATTCTAGTAAACAAGTGGAACTTATAAATATTCAAGTTGAATGTTCTATTTTGTATGATATTGTTTAGAGTAGTAAGTATAATCTCAACTTGTACATCTTAGAAGAGAATCAATGCTCACATAACCAATTAACTCCTCTATAAAGCAATTAAAACCAAACAAAACAATGATGAATAAGCATGTAAATGGCTCCCAAGTAAGTAAAAGGAAAAAATGAAGGCATTAGATTTGGATCAATTAGAATAGAGCATGACTCATACAATAACAATTCATGGGAAAGTTGAAAACAAATATGAGAAATAAAGGAGACCTATATTATTGTATTTATAAACATAAGAAACATTCCTAAAGATAAATACAACTTAAAAATTCTAATTATTTCTCTTAATAAAAATTTTGGTTCATGGAAAAATTAAAGGATTATAACCAAGTGAACCTTGCAAGGTGATGAGTATAATAGTTTTTTCACTTGTTGAAATTTGAGACATTAAACTATAAAGTTTATTAACACTAAAAATTAATTTTAGTTGTCTAAAAATAATAAAACATGCATGTTTTAATTTATGTATTTAAATATGTTATATTTAGCAATTTTATTAAAAAAATAAATTTTCTTAAGTAATTGTGTGATATTTTTATTTTGAAAAATATTGAGGTTCAAATTGGGACATACTAAATTGTGATAAATATAAAAAATGCTAAGTTTCATAACAAATATATCAACAAAGACAAATTTTGAAAGAAATCCATCAATAATAAGTCTTAGGAGTGACACTTTTTGTTAAAAAGATTTAAACAAGCATCTACTCTAGAGAAAAAAAAAATTATGCACAACACATACTTCTTGTATAATTAAAATAGAAAGATTGATCGCATAAATATAAAAAAAATTACCATGAATTGTTAGATTTATAATTACAAGTTCCTTTATGTGAAAATTCTAAATCTAGAATCACTTTACACCAACATTTGTTGCATTATGTTAAAACAATATTTTTAATATTATTAGAAATATCTTTGTTGCAGCAACACCCCCAATCTCTAACTCCTATAATTTCTTAAGTAACCCTCTAAATTTTAAAATAAAACCACAATACTTAAATCTAATGGGCCTTTATGAACCATAGATTTTTGGCACCCTAATCCTTTCTAGCACTTCTAGGGTTTTTTACCTAAAAGGAGAAAGTAGGACCAAAAGACATAGCTAGTTCACTCAATTTAAGATATGTATGATGAAATTATGTCTAAATGCAATGACGTGGATGCAATTAAGCTAAGAAATTTATTGATTATGAATGCAAAACCTAAGAAACAAGTAATGTTTGAAAACACATTGTGTAATGCAAAAACACTTGGAAATGAATGCAAAACTAAACAAAAATGAACCAAACTGAAAGTGTGCACCTAAAATGTGGATGAAGACTGGAAATGGATTCTATAATTCTGCTAATTCTGATTTTCAATCTTGGTGGGACTCATTCATCATTCTAGGCGAATCAATTCCAGCTCTGCAAAACTGAGCTAGAACCCATTTATGACAAAAGGGTACTCAAAAATGCAGAAAACTCAAAATTGACCTTGCAGTGGGACTCATTCTCCATTCATGGTGAATGAATCCAATTTTGAATTTTTGTATTTTCAAAAGTGGAATTCAAAGCTTCCAATTTGCACTTTGACTTCTTATAGGTGTCTACTTCTGAAACTCTGATTTACGGGTCTAAAAATGAGTTTTTGTTGATATTTTGACTTTTTGAATGAAGAGAAGACTTGAGAAACCTTTCAACTTGATCTCCAATTATTTCCAAGCTTCCAAGAGTCCTAAATCTGCAAACAAACAAGACAAAAGAGAGAAATGGTGAATGTTAGGGCATGGGGGTTTACATTGGTCAAACCCCTTTTAGGTAATTAAACCAAAATGATGAAAGAATGTAATGAAACATTCAATAATGGATTTCATTACCTTTACATGATATTTTATCTTAAAATTTTGTAGCAAAACATGAAGAATCTGCCCTTGAATGTCTGAAAATTGATATCTTGGTGACTTGGAATGATAAAACCCTAAGTTGCTTGACTTGAGATGGAAGATTGGTGGATGAATAAATGATAAGAGATGATAGAGATATGAATTAAGGTTAAAAGACTTATATTTATAGGAAATTCACCTATTTTACTTGTTAATACCTCATCATAGGCCGACATGACGAAATAATAAACTTAAATTTCACTTTTTTCTGGCTCAAAGGTCAAAATTGGGCCAAATGGGACTGATTCACAACACATGGCGAATAGGTCCCACTTGGATGGGACTAATTCGCCATGCATGGAAAATCAGTCCCACAGGGTCCATTTTGGCAGCTAAGATGCCAAGAGATAAGGAACTAAGGCTAAAATTGCAGCTTTATTAGGTATTTGATCAATTTAAGCCTTGAGATGCACAATATGGGTTAATAGGGGCGTATTAGTGATGATGTAAAGGTCAATTATGGCTTGAAACACAATTTAATGTGGATGTGTGATTAAATACAATTTACAACACTAAAACGAGGTCCACATGGCCTAGGAAGGCACAAGAACCAATGTGAATGTGTGGGACACATTACAACGCTAGTTTATCATTAAGTTTAAGTTACAAGCCTTCTAAATTGATGTGATAATGCTATTAAACACATTTTATAATGTTGAATTATGGAGAAATGGGTTCATTAAGTCTAGAAAAGCATGAAATTCCATTACAAGACTGTACAACACCTTTACAATACATCATTAAAAGCATGTTATTTGATTTGCAAGGGTCTAAGACCTAGTGTGGATGCATAAAATGCCTCACAACACTAGATTAAGACCTCATTAAGTCTAATTTATCGTGAATTAATCCCATGTCAAGGAAAGGGTCTTTTTTTCTACGACACATTTAGCCCCCACTTTAGTGAGAGGATGAACTTGCTTCAAACTCACACTAAAGTAGACGTTCAAGAGATATTTGAGTGTATAGATGCAGATGACAAATGATGAAAAATATCAAGAAGGAAATCAATCCCACAAGATCCAAGATCCTAATTCAAACCAACAAGATACATAATCATGCAATGGGAAGAATGAAAAAATGGGGTGGAAAATATACTCACTCTAGGGTCATAGAACTTTAGGTCGTCTACAAGGTGAGTTATCCCACATAAGTAAAAAAAAGGTGGATCAAGCTTCGACCGTTTTTCCAACTAGTTGTGGACCAGATCTAGGTTGTTTTTCCAAAAATAAAATGCATACTCACTTTAGGGTGATGAAACTCATGGTGGTCCACCAGGTGAGAAGGCCTAGAAGGTGAGATACGTACACTAGTTGGTATGCACTCACAAACACAAAGGTGGCTATGGGGAAAGTCATGTCATTGAATGTGCTTCCTGCTCAACCATACTAAAGTTATACCTCTTGATAACTTTAATAAGGAACCACAAAGGAAAATGGTTTTTGTAAATATTTTGAATGCCATGTAAAAATTTTGTTAAAGGGGATTTTTCTTTTTTCATGCAAGGTCTTCTTCTTAGGGAGCATTGTGTCTAATGTCTCCAAGAGAGGACAAATCAGATTTGTCAGATCATTATCCATGGGATGCCTAGTTCGCATTAGGCCACTTCAGTTGATTGTACACTCTTGGAAGGCATTAAACCCAATGACACCGCCAAGAAGAGGACACGTCACAAGAAAAAGTAATCACACTAAGAAATTTACAAAAAAGGTGTTACCTATGTATGCCCCCCACTTTAAAGTGGTTTCTAACACCATTACTGTGAGCAATTGCTTTAAAGTAGAAGAAGGTATGAGAGCTTATTTGAAAATCCTTGTGCCAAGTCATATGTTTTTGATAAGCTACATCATGAAGAAAGGGAGTATGTCACATGTGAGTCAATCTTAAGACATGTCATCTACATCCCAAGCTTGCTCTTATATTTTCATGAAAGGTTAACAAATAGGTCAAAAGAGACAATGACATGTGACATACGAGGAAGATGCTATCAAACCCGTTGTCCACCACTTAGTGTAAGACGAAGGTGAGCCTGGAATACATGAAAGGAAGTATCAAGTATAAGAATTAGGTGCTTCCATACAAGGAAGAGCACCACAATCCTTAAGAGTTTGAATTTTATTGTTGTGAAAAGTCTTTGGTAAAAGTGGAGATAAGTATGATATGTCGGATTTTTTTGTGTGTTCATTGCACCCATGTGTAGGAGGAAGGTTGTAACCATTACCATAACAATCTTCCAAGTTAGATGGAGGTGGGGGGGGGGGTGTTTGCGATAAGGATTGGTTGTTGTACAAGAACACAAATACTTGTTATGTGTCATTGCTTCATGAGGGATGGGAGTTATATTTCCCCCATCACCACCATGGGGTGATTTGGTAGAACTAGATTCAGTGAATGGAACACAAGGTTGTTTGGGTTGCGGTTGGGATATTGTACATTCTCAAAGGTAGGTGTGAAACTCCAATAACTATTAGGGCTTGTGTCTAAAAATGAATCGTTTGTATATGACTCTTTGGACCATGAGGGTGAGATTTTGGAACTGTTATGGAAAGGAGATGTAGAATCTAATGGTCCCCAATTATCACAAAAGAGTTTTATTGTAGGTGAAGAGTTAGGACCAATGTGTATAGGTTGAAGTTTTAATCTAGGAATGGAAGGATTAGGGGAGTTGGAAGTGTTGTGATCAGTTGATGCATAACTTCGCTCATCTGCATCAATTGTGTATATCTTGTTGTATTCAAAATTCATGATACGGTGAAGGGTAGATGGGACTCCTTTCATAGCATGAATCCATGGTATCCCTGGGAGAAGATTGTATGGAAGGAGTCCTTGCATGATATGAATAGAGGTATGCAAAATTACAGGTTCGACATCAATAGGTAATGTGATCATCCCAAGTGGTTGCCTATAAACATTGTCAAAGCCATGAATATGAACATCATTAAGTTGAATGAGGTTTTTTCCTAGGCCAAGTTTGTGTAGGAGGTCCATGCTACAAACATTAATTTCTACTCCATTGTTGATAAGAGTGTGCCTAATTAAAGTTTCATTAATGATCACCTTTATCATCAAGGGATCATTCATGTTTAGGGAATGTGATTTCTAACTGTGTGGCTTGCATTGGTTGAGAGGAGTATGTTACATGATTTGATTTTATATAAGATTGGATCTCCTCCTATATTTCTAAAATTTCATGAAAGATAAGTTTCATTGTCGATGAGAGTTGAATGAGTTCCCATACAAATATATTAGCATGAGTCTTTTTAAGATCTTCAACATTATGCACTTTTTGAGGAAAAGGTAATGGTGTAGGAGTGTTGTGTGGTCCCCTAGATGTTTGAGTCACTAAGTTACAACTTAGTGGCTGCAAAAAATTGTTATGAGTAGATTTCATCATGGATTTCAAGACATCTTTAAATTTTTTGTGTGATTCACTAATGGAAGATGACTTCGAAAGCTCACTAATTAAAGGATATCCCACTTGTGTTGTCTTAACCTCAAGAATTTTGTCTTTATTGGCATGATTTGTTGGTGAAGGGGATTCAAATGTCACTTTATTATCTTCACCTAGAGAAGGTTTAGTGTTTGAAGGAGATGTGTCAATGTTCATATGATTTTGCACCATGAGATTCTCCCTAGGAGGAGAGTTTTTAGGAGAACAAAAAGCCAAATGTTGTTGATATTCATAGGTTGGTTCTTCTAAAAGGAATTCATAACAAGTAGGGGAATGATCAATGGTGTAATATTGTTTTTCAAGAGGGGTTTCCCGAGAACTAAGATATTCATGATATTCACAAAATAGGTTTTCTAACATCAAAGTATCATCTTCACAAGAAGGAGAGATACTAGGAGAAAAAGAAATTGCAATGCCATGATCATCTAAGGTTGTGTTATGTTGGTTATGAATGTTTTTTCCACTAAGAGAGATAAAATGAGAGAAACAACTAGGATTCTCAAAACTCTCATTAATTGATTCTTCTACTAAAATATCTTCATCACCAAGAGGAGAGATATAATGAGAAGAACAAGTATGATCGTTAGGAATGGCCCAAGTTGTAATCTCTTTCACAAAAACACTCTCATAGGGAGGGGATAGGAAATGTTTCTTAACATGTCTACATATGTAAGGTACTAGCATTGTTTGAATAAGAATGAAAAGCACATGTAACCATGTCATGCAATGTTTCAACAATATGAACAATGTATATCCAAAGGTACATAACATTCTTATCCAATATATGCAAGATTTGAAGAATGCAAACAAGGTACATGCAAGAATGAAAAACACTTTTAAAAAACTTATTCAAAGTTTGAGGAATAGAAACATTATATATGCAAAAGTGAAAAGTAATTTTATCAGTGTTATGCAAAATTGTATGAATGGAAGCATTTGCAGATGTAAGGATGTGTGCAAATGAAGTGATTTGAAGAATGAGTAATCTAAAATGATGTTTTTGAGCTAGATGCATAAAAAAAATGTTTTAGAAACTATCCAGACTTATACTAAATGATACTAGGAGTTAGGAAGCACAAAAATGAGGTTTCTGATGTTGTAACAATCAGTCAAAAATTTGGATAGGGACTGATTCGCCTAGTATGGCGAATGATTCCCAGTACTATTTTTTTGTAAAATTTTCAAAAAATTTGAATGGTTTTTGATGTGTTTTAATGTTGTATGATGCAGACCTAAGATGGAGATGTAGAATTTTAGATATTTTAAAGGAAAATTTATACAAAAATGCAAGCTAAATGCACTTTTTTTCTAATGTAAAAAATTTGAAACCCTAGATGTAGATTAGCCAATGCAACTCTAAGGAAAATGCAATGCAAGCTAGGACTAGGATTAGAAAATAAGATGTTCAAAAATCAAGTTCACCAAAATGAACTGTAGATTTTTGGCACCCTAATCCTTCCTAGCACTTCTAGGGTTTTTCACCTAAAAGGAGAAAGTAGGGCCAAAAGATCTAGCTAGTTCACTCAATTTAAGATATGTATGATGAATTATGTCTAAATGAAATGATGTGGATGCAATTAAGCTAAGAAATTTATTGATTATGAATACAAAACCTAAGAAACAAGTGATGTTTGAAAACGCATTATGTAATGCAAAAACACTTGGAAATGAATGCAAAACTAAACAAAAAAACCAAACTAAAAGTGTGCACCTAGAATGTGGATGAAGATTGGAAATGGATTCTAGAATGCTTCTAATGCTGATTTTTAGGCCTAGTGGGACTCATTCACCATTTTGGGCAAATCAATCCCAATTCTGCAAAACTGAGTCAAAACTCCTTTCTAACAAAAGGGTACTCAAAAATGCAGAAAACTCAAAATTGACCTTGGAGTGGGACTCATTCTCCACTCATGGTGAATGATTCCACTTTTGAATTTTTGTATTTTCAAATGTGGAATCCGAAGCTTCTGATCTACACTTTGACTTCCTATAGGTGTTCGCTTTCGAAACTCTGATTTACGAGTTTATAAATGAGTTTTTGTCGATATTTTGACTTGTTGAATTAAGAGAAGACTTGAGCAACATTGAAACTTGATCTTCAATGATTTCTAAGCTTCCAAGAGTCCTAAATCTACAAACAAACAAGACAAGAGAGAGAAATGGTGAATTTTAGGGCATAGGGGTTTGCCTTGGTCAAACCCCTTTTAGGTAATTAAACTAAAATTATGATGAAAGAATGTAATGAAACATGCAATGATGGAGTTGATTACCTTTCTATGATGTTTTATCTTGAAATTATGCAGCAAAACATGAAGAATATACCCTTGAATGTCTAAAAATTGATATCTTGGTGTCTTGAAATGATAAAACCCTAAGTTGCTTGACTTGAGATGGAAGATTAGTGGATGAATGAATGATAAGAGATGTGAATTAAGGTTAAAAAACTTATATTTATAGGAAAATCACCTATTTTACCCGTTAATACCTCATCACAGGCTGACATGAAGAAATAATAAACTTAAATTTCACTTTTGTCCCGCTCAAAGGTCAAAATTGGGCCAAATGGGACTAATTCGCCACACATGGAGAATGGGTCCCACCTGGATGGGACTAATTCACCATGCATGGTGAATGGGTCCTACAAGATCCATTTTGATAGCTAAGATGCCAAGAGATAAGGAAATAAGGTTAAAATTGCAACTTTATCAGGTATTTGATCAATTTAAGCCTCATGATGCACAATATGGGTTAATAGGGTCCTAGTAGTGATGATGTAAAGGTCAATTAGGGATTGGGACACAAAATTCTATCCTTGAATGTCTAAAAATTGATATCTTGGTGTCTTGAAATGATAAAACCCTAAGTTGATTGACTTGAGATGGAAGATTAGTGGATGAATGAATGATAAGAGATGTGAATTAAGGTTAAAAAACTTATATTTATAGGAAATCACCTATTTTACCCATTAATACCTCATCACAGGCTGACATGAAGAAATAATAAAATTAAATTTCACTTTTGTCCCGCTCAAAGGTCAAAATTGGGCCAAATGGGACTAATTCGCCACACATGGAGAATGGGTCCCACCTAGATGGGACTAATTCACCATGCATGGTGAATGGGTCCTACAAGATCCATTTTGACAGCTAAGATGCCAAGAGATAAGGAAATAAGGTTAAAATTGCAACTTTATCAGGTATTTGATCAATTTAAGCCTCATGATGCACAATATGGGTTAATAGGGTCCTAGTAGTGATGATGTAAAGGTCAATTAGGGATTGGGACACAAAATTCAATGTAAAAAGGTGATTAAATACACTTTACAACACTAAAATGAGGTCCACATAGCCTAGGCAGGCACAAGAACCAATGTGAATGTGTGGGACACAATACAACACTAGTTTATCATTAAGTTTAAGTTACAAGTCTTCTAAATTGATGTGATAATGCTATTAAACATATTTTATAATGTTGAATTAGGGAGAAATGGGTTCATTAAGTCTAGAAAAGTATTTAATTTCATTACATGACTTTACAACACCTTTACAAGACATCGTTAAAAGCATGTTATTCGATTTGCAAGGGTCTAAGACCTAGTGCGGATGCATAAAATGCCTCACAACACTAGATTAAGACCTCATTAAGTCCAATTTATCATGAACTAATCCCATGTCAAGCAAAGGGTCCTTTTTTTTATGACATACTTTATAAAAAAACACCATGAAAATAATGCATTCCTTTATGAATATACACATCTCACATGGACCCTCTTAAAGAAGAATTTTTTTGAACTCCTCAATCATAAACCTATACATTTATGCTTCTAGTCCCATATATTTTGCTAATATAAGTAACATAATTTTAGATAATAGGTATGTGACTATGTTATATATTATATCATCAATAGTATACATTGATACCATTTATTAAATGCTATTGTTGGACTCAAGGAACACTAAGAGGGGGGGTGAATAAGTGTTCAACAATATTTAAATTTCAATTCAGATCTTAAACCATCTACAACATCTCAATAGAAGTAAAGATGCAAGCACAAGAAGGAAACAATCAAAACACCATAACACCAAGATTTTTACGTGGAAACCCCGTTAGGGGAAAAACCGCGATGGAGGTTAATCCATAATTTATACTTTGTTAAAAGTATGAAGAAAAAGGGGAATGCACATGTATTCAGGCACATTGCCTAGAGCTCACTACTCTGAATTAGCAAGGTTCACTGCCTTACAATATATTTAGATTACAACAAAAGGTTGAACTAAGAAAATAGCATCTACAAATTCTTGGTTTCAATTCTAGTGAGACTCATATATTACATTCTAGACCTTCTATCTAATTTTGCACTGCCTTAATTTGCTTCACAAAAATCCTCTTTTGCCCAAATGAAACAGTGTCAAATCTCTCAACAAACCTTTTGCTATTCGCACACTTTGAACATGCATCAACTCACCTTTTAAAATAAATAAATCAATCTCTTATATATATATCTACTAGCAAGAATTCAATCGCTATATGTCGACTTCAATAGAATAGAAAATATCTTTTTAAATGTCGGCTCAATCCACATTAAATATTTGATCAATGCGTACCCATCAAAGTCAGCTAATGCTATGTTGTGGCCCCAAATTAAAATTCTCAAACACAAAAACATTTAAACAATTACTCCTTATACATCTATGACACGCTACATACATCAAGTCAGCCTTCATGAACAAATAAGCATAAAAATAATCCCGTCGGATCTCCTAACTCGTATATGGATTAATGCAACATCACAAAACTTAACAATAAGATAATATACATTCTTGACAACCTTCTCTGAGATCCACAACTCAAAATGATAATCTGGTGAAGCATACAGATCGATATACTAACCGGATACCTTGTTCTTCATTATCTCTTTTGGTATTACTTTGTCCTTTACTTTGCTCGTCGGTATGAACAAATCTTGATCTACAAACCGAAATAATGACTTAGGTTGCCATCAATGACAAAACTAGAAGCCATATGCCAACATTTATAGCATAAATTATTGTAAGGGTGAAAAGTATATATTTTACACTATTTTTTTGTTTTGGACTCACTTTGATCAATGCCTCAAATCTAATGACTAATGCAGAAATGACATATATGTGTGAAAATTTTGGAAATTGACCAAATCCTTGACTAAACTTGACTCCATACATATATCAAGAATCTAAAATCAATCTATAGATTCTCAATTCTCTATCCTAGTTCAAATATGTAGACGTGGTTCTAAACCTAGTTCAAAACTATAGCTTTGGTTTTGACCTTAAGACTTTTAAAATCAAATTTAATTATGGGCCTGAGTCAAACCCCTTCCAACTAGTCTTTACTTTCCAACTTGAGTGTAAAATATTAAATTTATACACTATGGTTTTGTAGAAAGGGATAAACTTTAATTGATTTGATATGAAACTCATCCAATTTCATTACATAATTAGATCATTGGATCATTAGAGCATCACATTTTACATTGATATGGATAGATTAGGCATCTTTCTTGATTTTTAACTTGTATTAAAACTTGTTCAAATCATTAAATCAATTTCAAGGATTTGATTAAGAAAAAAATACTAACACAAAAAAAAACTCCAATAATATCTCTAGTTACCACCAAGTCCAAAAAAAATGGACAAGGTTATGAAAATTAGGATGCCCATATCAAAATCACAACAAAGGGTCAAATTTGTAAATTTGTGATAAAAATTTGTAAGTATTATAGAAATTATGGTATTGAACCAAAGTACAAAAAAAATCACCTATAAATTTTTCAGGTGCCACTATCTTATATCTAAAAGTAAAGTGTAAGATTAGATCACTATGCCACAATCTACAAGAATATATTTGCATCATAAAGTATAATTGTTAAGTTTTTCCTACTTACAATTCAACAAAGTTGTATCTCAAAGTTCCGATTTATTTATATATTATGTACAAATGTGAGGAATGTGGAATTAAATTTCTTATAGATTAATGAACTTAATTTTGGATCTTGTAAGTGAGTGCAAGCTATTGATGGACCAAATAGTAACAAAATGGAAAATGCATATTGGAGATAGCTAAAAACATGAAACTTGTTTAGGCTTAGATTTCTAACTCAAATTTGGTTTGGAAATTCAAACCAAAATATGCATTTATTTCAGAGAGGCATATCCACTTTGTTAAAAAATTAATGCTTTTAAAATAAATATTCATTTATTGTAAATGATTATATGTTTTTTATTAAAAAATGCCTCCTATTTTTGCCTCAATATAATGTAATATCCTAAACTAGAAACTTTATTATTTTGAACATATTTTTATATTATTGATTATTATTCTTTATATTAATGATATTGTTAAAGATATAGAAATACTAGTTTGTATTTGTATTTAGTATGTAGGTACAAGGATCTATGAACATCACATTTAGGATAATGATGGAATCCCATGAGAGGGATATTAACACTTGACTTGAGACAACTTTATTTATGGATTTCTCATATATTTTGGTTTTTAATATTGTAATTCATAAGATTGATCATAGTCCTTATTAAAAATTGATCTAATATTTTTTATTGTGGCTTTGTTAGATTTTATATTGATCTTTATGTCATGGTTTATATGTTTTATTCTTGACCTTGTATAAATATTTGTTGTCATAATCATGATAAAATATATATACTATTCTTTTATGGTGGTTTGGTTTAATAAATTTATGTGAGGGGAAAATATATTTTCCTTTGTTCCTTGCCTTTATGTCTTGTTTTGTTGCTAATTCATTATTGATGCAATCACTTTTCAATTAAGTGATTTGATCTTTTTCATTCAATGATAGAGTACTAGTTATATATACCTTAGTGGATTAGTTTGGTGGGTTCAACACCATATATTAATCTATTAAAGTGGTCCATGTTATTGTTGAGTTGCATCTAGGTTGGATTTCTTTTAGTGGACTAGTTTGGTGGGTTCAACACTATCTACTAATCTATTGATAGAGTAAGTAGTCCACTAAAAGAAATCCAACCTAGATGCACCTATTGACATGTTGATGAGGGTTGTACATGACATGTTTGTATTTGATGGAGTAAGTAGTTTGTTTCAAAAGGACATCGAGACTATTGATATAATTATGTATTTTTAGGTGCATTAATTTCATGTTTTGTAGGTTTATTAAGTATCTTAAGGAGTTGTGAACCATTGATGATATGACATGTCACAAGCTTGGTAAATATAGTAGAATGGATGATTATGTAAGACATGGGAATTATTTGTGAAAAAAATTAGTGTTAAATATTCAATATTTAATACCAAAAAACCTCTTCACAAGATGGTGAATTTTCCTTTACTAAAATCAAAATTATAGAAAATATAAAGAATCTACACTTTATAATATAACTTTATTTGGGATTTTATAATAGAACATAAAAAGGTGATTATAAGAATAAAGACTATACATATTTACCAAATAGAAAATAGATTTTTAATTATACACAAAGATCATTATTTTGAAGACAATGAATAAACGTAATAAAAAATTTAGATTGGTGAGAAGAGATTTGAGAAATAATTAAATATATACATCTAATATTAAAAATAAAATAAAAAGTAAACAAGAGATGGAGACTCAAATATTTGATCTAAAAATTTATTACTCCTCAAGTTTGTAAAATTATAAATCCTTTTGTTCTCATATACAACCTTACAAAAGTTTTCAATAAGTTGAATACCTTTTATATTGATAATGCTTCATATTTAAATTTTGTCATATCTTGATTTCATTTTTGTATTTTAAAAATTGAGGAGATTAAAATATTTGGAAAATAAAATATATCATTTTATTTATGAAAATTGATAAAATGAATTGACAAAATTGAAAATGAGTATTATGCAATTTTCTGATTTAAGAAATTTCTTCACGAGATTATCGGTTAAAGATTACTAATAAGTGGACAAGTGTAAGAATTTGTGTATAGGAATAGGTTGAAGGATGAGAACTTGATTGAGGTAGGCACACTTAGTCGGATGACCATGGTAAGCAAGAATGGAATTTGGAATATCACACACCATAGTAAAATATGACATCTGCATATGTTTGAAAGATTGACAAATTGCATTCATACTTGTTGTGAGAACAATAATTAGTGGAAAGAACAAATTAGTGTGTCCTCATCTTATCTTGTTCGTTTAAGAATTTATATTCAATAAAATGGAATAAGAAACTCAAACCATCTTGTATGAAAAGAAATTGCATTTTCTTGTGCTTTTGGATGAAATTGAAATACAATTTGAATAGACAACTATGAAATTGATTGTACTTGGATATAATCTCACAAGGACAAACTTATTTTATGTAGACAAATATGTGAATAAATATGTATACGTATGTATATATTTATATATATACATATAAATAGTCACATAAGTATGTGAATGATTTTTCCTCAAATTTAATTCCACTCTTCAAAGAGAATAATGGATCGTGGGAAATTAATATTTATAACTCCCACTAATAATGGATGGAGGCCTATTCCTTCATATGGAAAAAACTTTAGTCAAAGGCAGAGGAAATGAAGGAGTGGGCGGCCAACTAATAAAATGGAGGCAATGAATTAAGACCACTAACTCTCCAAAATTAGAAAGGATCATTCGAGTCAGAGAATTGAGAAGAATCTAGTAAAAAGCAAGAAAATTAAGGAAAAAGCAGATAGAAGGGAAGGAAAATCAGAGTTGGAGGAACGATAGCACTTCCAAAGGAAGGAAAAATCACCCAGGTAGTATTTTTTGAGGAGGATGGCTTTTCCATACCCACAATGGGATCTTAATGCTTGTATGGTATTAAATCACCATGGCCATGGCCAATTGACTGACCTATGTTAATTTATGATTTTGGCTTGTATGTATATAGTCACTCTGTAGGTGACTAGCTGAAGGGAACATATTGTTTATGTATATCATTTGAGAAAGATGCTCATTTTATTTTGAATCCCACCTAACTATGTGTTAAGGTGGCAATGAACACCCTGCTAAGCGCAAGGGTCGAGCGGTGCACAATCCACTTTTATTTCATTTAAAACTCACCACCCACTATTAAAGGGGTTGGTAGTATCGAATGATATTTTGTTTGATGAATCAATACACTATGATATCCACAACGACCCTTTCATTGTTGCGAGTGTTGTAAGCAATTGTTGTATAGTATGAAAGAATATATATATGTGTGTGTGTGTGTATAAATGTAAATGCATGAATGTTGATATATATGCGACCACTATTGAATTCCTTGTGTTTTAACTGAGTTGAAGCATCAACCATGCTCTATTTCTTATACATGTATTTTGGGGTGTTAAACACCATTATGAGATTAAACTCGTGGCTTGATAGATATTGGCCACTATTAACAAGCCCCAAGGTATTGATTCCATGTTATCAATGGGTGATAACATGAGTATCATATCCTCTTGAGGGATGGATTCAATGGGCAGAGTATAAGTTTAATTTATAGTGTTCTTTAAACTGAGTGTTTACCTTGATCGAAGAGAACCAACATGAATACTTAGATTTGTAACAAAATGAAGGTATAATGTCTTTGTTAATATTGTTTATGGGTGTTGCAATTCAACCATGTTTCACTAATCTATTTCTTTTTAGTCCTTATGAAAAACAAGTGACTGTAAAATAGATGTTTTCATTTGAATCTAAACAAAGATTAGATGATATCTTAACTTGAGAGACCAACTAAACAAATTGATTTTTTTTCTTCTCCGAATATGAAAATATACTTGTAGTAAAGGTAATTTTATTTAAATCTTCAAAATGTATACACATATATTTCAAATTTATTCATTTCCAGGCATATATGTGAACTTGCATAAAGATCCCTTTATGCATGCTCACATACATGCGGTATACCTTCTGATTCATCTAGATTATTTTACTCATAGAGAATATTAAATCTCTTGCAAATGGAACAAACTATAAACATGGAACAATATTGAATTATATATTTCATATGATGAATAGATGAATGGTTTACCCAACTTAAATGAATAATGTTTGATTAATTTAATAGAATGATACAAGGATTTAGTGGTAGATTGTAGCACACTAGATTTTTTCTAATAGATGGTCTATAAGGGAGGGATACCCCTTGATATGATAATATTTCTTCTGGGAATGGGTGCCAAAGAGTGTAGATTCTCTTTTCCAAATCTAACCTGAGTTGTATTTCATGCAGCATGAGGTTGGCTAAGCTTTGTAGTCATTTTATATACATGTATGAAACAAATTGTTATTATTTACACACTCTCTATTGTTTTATTTACCTAACATGGAACTTGCATTTTCTAGTTCAATAGATAGAAATGCATGAAGTTAGGCACACAAAGATTCCACATTACAAACTGTATCTCTTGCTAAGTGTTCCGTGCAAGGTTAGGTATTCTTTAATTGACTGAAGAATTTAAAGGGAGCATTGCTTCGTGGTTGGGTGGAAAAGCCCCTCAGTCACATTCTTGTCCACCAGTGGAGGCAATTTTTATAGAGTAATCATGTATCAAGATTCTATATGTATTGTATCATTGATGTAAAAGAATTGAAATGATGTAACAGAAAGTGAACCTTGTAATTTGAATTAACTAAGAGGAGTTGAATGTCAAGTCAACTTGTATGTGATTATTGACATTTGGAAATAAATACACATATTTTTAATTTAATTGGGTGATTTATGAACATAAATTGCTAGATGGAATAAGCTATGGAATTTGTGTCATAAATTAGATTTTTATAATGTTAATGATAAATATTAGAATTAAATCTAGTTGGGGCATGTTACATATTTGTTATTGAATAAGTGTTGGCTAGTTATGAGAAATAAAAATAATATGTACATTTGAGAGTAATTTTTTTTTTAAATTTTCTTTAAACTAGTAACACAAGTCATATATTTAAAGAGTATGCATCATCTTAAAATTGACACTTTAAATACTGTCAACATGTGCCTACACGAGAAATTATTTTCTTGTTTATCCTTCTTTAATGTTGAGACTTTTGATGATGATGGTTCCATCCAATGTATTATCAAGTATGTAATTTGATGTATTCCATAAATATTGTCATTGGCTCATTAATTGTATACAAATTAGGTTCATCTATATAGTTGGAGTGAAAGTAACATGAGATATAATTTTTTCAGCCTAAAGGGGCTTTGTATTCTTATTATCCATCTAATTTTCAAATTATTTGAAAATAAAATTAATTTTCAATAACTTGTCTAGAGATGACGAGTCAAAGCTAAAAAGGTTGACTTAATCCCTAATTAAACACTTTAGCAATATGTTCCTTGAGAGCATCAACATAATTGATAGTTTTGTCTTGTTTGTAGAAATTCCTTATAGTATTCTCAGTCAAGTCACAATTATCCATTATAAAATCCACATAATTATTATCAACATCATCCAACTTGTTTACTCCTTCCTCAAGTAATTCAATCCTTATATTTATGATTTTAGGTCATTCCATGAATAAGGATTAATTTTACTATGTACGTGATGCCTTTTGACACAAGCATTTCAAATTTGACCTTTGACATTTCTTTGATTTGAGGGATATTATCCATAAGTATTTCTATTTCCTTCCTAAATTTGTCTAGAATCTCTTTAATCAAGCAAGATTCCTCATTAATTTTATTATCTAGAGTCATGGTGTTTTCTATGACTTTAGACCCTTGTTGGTGATCTTTAATAATTAAAGAAATGTAGGGGAAAATGAGACACAACAAAATGGGGCTAATTTATTGGTGATCTTAGTTGTGGACCCCAAATCCTTAAGGATAGATAGTCTCCTAAGTGCCAGGGGTGTCAAAGTTGGGAAGATTACCATAAACCTATGTTTAGGGATCCTTAGAAATTCATTAATGAACGCTTGGACATTCAACTAACTCAATGTTTAAGCCATATCAATTGGATAGTATGTAGGAAAAGGAGTAGATAATGGTATAGCAATAGTTCCAATGTCAAGAACAAATGGCATCGCTTAACCATGACTTGTAGCAACTTTCTTTGTGTTGACTACATAGGTCCAACTCCTTTAACTACCTTATGCTTTTCATTAGTTATTTCAATGTCTAGCCTTTGTTTGGATTTTTCAACATTACCTTTAGGGACATCAACAAACTTTTTCTTTCAGACATACCTTTGATGTAGGGACACATTTGGCATATGCACCTTCTTTCTAGGTGGTAACTTCGTTACAATTCTACTCATATTTCTTTTTACATTATAGTCCTATTTTCATTTATTTATTTGTGTAGTTGACACATCTAAAACAACTGCAACTCCATCTTGATATTTGGCACCTACTTGTTTGTTCCTTAATTGGAAATCATTTTACACTTGTAGGAAAACAACCTTGGTAATAATCTTTATCTCTTCATCAAAAGGCTTCTCTCTCTTGTACTATTGCCTCATCTATTTCTTGAGTTGGTTGAATTTATTTTTAGCATCTCATAGGGAAGATGATGGTTTCCATGAGCATATTAAAATAATTTTGCATCCTCATATACATCCAATTGATCCATGTTGACATCGTCATAGTAATCGGGTGTATCTTCATACTCTTGGAACCCTTTGTCCTCATAAATTATAGCAACAACACACTTGGATTGATCATGAGGCCAATAACATATATGTTACACCAAAATGAATCTTGTTGAAGATTTGCATGTCCCTATAGACAATTAAAATTGTCTTCATCAATATCACAAGTTTGATTCAATTTATTAACACCATTTCATCCCGATCCCACCTCTTTCATCCATTTAATTGAATAATCCTTATTGTTTAATTAAATTCATCATTTTCTTCTATTAATCGGATGATCAATATTATTGGATTAATTCACCTCTTTCATGCTAATTTTCATTATATTTGATTAATTAATACAAATTATTTGGCTAAATCCCTTAATTCCTCTCATTTGATTAAATAATCTTAATTATTTAAGTGTCATTAATTCCCCTTTTTAATTAAATGAGCTAATTGTTTAATTAAAATCCTAAATTCTCCCATCTTGTATAATTAAATAATATCTTAATTATTTAATTGACTAATATCTTCTAATTCCTCCAACTTCTCCACTTGCAAGGGAATATTCTCAAGAATACTCCTACAATTCGAATCTAGATATTTCCCTCCAAATGAAAATATCTTTGAACAAGCTTCTAAAATTCTTCCTAAAATTAAGGGACTTGCACATTCCAATTCAATTAGAGCCTTTGATTAGAATCATTGATCAATGTAAATATTTGATCTCATCCATGGATTGAAATCCTTGATCCATACCATACCCTCTCTTTCAATTTCATCCCTTGATTAACCAAATCAATCTTGGCCATTGATTCAACCAAAAAGACTATACATAGTCCTTATTTCTACGAATTATGGATCCACAATCCTTTAAACAATTGCACTATAGTCATTTTCATATCCACAAATCATTTAGCACCCCTTATGTTGTTGCATTTCATACTCACATCCATCGATTGAGAGAAATTGTGAGAAACTTTGCAATTCAATATCCATTGTCAAATCAAATCAAAGCTTTGCATCAATGGAATTGGGAAAGAGTTTATCCTTCCACATCAGGTCAACACTAATCGTGTAATTCCCACAATAGATTTATACCCAACTTCATTTAACATCCTTTATATAGTAGGGCCTTACGTACTCATGTCAACGAGATCAAGTTGGGATGAAGTTATACATTTGAATTAAATGCATATTTTCTTCTTTAAGGTTTAAAAACAACTTTAGAGCCAGATCACCGCAAAATATAAACTACTTTTCTTAGATCCATGATTAAAAGATAGTACCAAATAGTTGTTAATCACAATAACTTATTACTAACAAAATTCATCAAGCTGGATGTGCCTTGTCTACAATTAATAACCCATTTTCAGATAGGGATGCATAGTTATGAATTTACTCATAAGCTAAACATACCTCATTCTGATACGTTTTGGTGCAGTCATCAACAATATCCATAATATCTAGTGCTTGCAAGAATGTTGTATGAAATTTACTAAAAATAAGGATGCCAATATCAGATTAATTTTATATTCATGAATCTTCAACATCTTGAACTTCAATCAATACAATTTAGTAGTATACTAAATATGCATAAGGTTATACGACACTTTACTAAATTCAGCATGGTTCAACTGCTTAAGGATAAAAACATAATGACATTGTTCTCAAATACGCTAGTTCACGCTTAGGGATAAAATAACCATTCGCAAACATCAAAACATGATTATAACAAATGATTTCATTTTGGAAACAGACAATGATTACTAGGAAACTGAATCGATAGGATGACCAATAAGAATGGTAATAGATGTATGTGAGTAGAGACAACCACTATTTCTTGCATTATAAGAATTGCAATCTCATGCTCAAAATAATTACAAGGAAGGTTCAAAATGAATTGATAGGTGAATCCACGGCACTCATGTCTAGCCTGAATTCAGTCCAACTTTCATTTTCAATCAATGATCCTTAATTTCCTAGTCTGAAATGGCATATGTACATGAGACATCTTCTATGGTTATTTGATATTAAGAGATTCATTATCATTTAATTGTGAAAATTCAATTTAAAACATAGTGTATGTATATTTTTTTGGAAAATCGAATGCTCCTCAGCCTCCTGCTCTCACATCAAACCCCCTATTTCACCTACCCATCAGGAGCCCCAATTTGAATGACAATTTTTGGGATCTTCATCCCTATTTAAAGTAAATGTGGTAGGAATTTTTGAATTCCAAATTTAATGCTAGTAGGTAATTTTGAATTTGAGAGGGAATGTCTTTTGAAGACAAAAGAAATTGAAGGCAGTTTGTTCTATCAGTTGGAAAAGTTGAATTCCTGAGCAACAATAGTTTGAAGGGAATTTTTTTGTTCTCTATGTGATTCAGAGAAATTTCTGAGCAACAATAGCTGCACGTTTTGTTTTGTGAATGAGCAATGATTGTTCCTGAAGATCTTTGTGTAGCTCCTACCAGTGAGCTCCTAGTAGCTCCTGAAGTGATCTATTTCGGTTGAGTAGCTAATGAAGCTCCCAACAGATTGTAGGTCGTAGCTTAGAGTTTGCTTTCAATAGTTTCAATTTAATCTTTCATGTATTGTTCATTGCTAGTTTATTGAATACAAAAGGAAGTTGCATGTCTCCTTGTTTTGTTTGTTTATTCCGCATTTGTATTCCCCTATTATATTGGGGAAACAAAGCAACAGCTCTGTGATTTTTGTGCTTTCAAATTTTTTGACATGGTATCAAAGCCATAGGCCCCATTTCCTCGTGAGTTAGGAAATTTTTTTTGGGTATTGAGTTTTTTCTATGTAGAAGACATGGTTGGAGATAAAGGAAAGAGTTAGCAGCAGCCACCATCCTTTAATGGAAAGAACTATGATGTTTGGGAAAAGAAGATGAAGACCATTATGGTCGCCAATGATTTGTGGGAGTTCGTGGTCAGTAGTTTTAATGATGTAACTCAACCATCAACATATGTTGTGCTCATAAACAACTGGAAGACCCAGTTGAAGGAGTTGAGGAGGAAAGATGCTAAGGCATTGAGTTTGATAGAAGCAGCCTTGATAGAGGTCATTTTTCTCAAAATAGTAGGAACTAACTATGCAAAGGAAGCTTGGAAAATCCTCTAGACCAACTATTAAGGGATTGATAAGGTCAGATTGTTGAAGCTTCAGATGCTTCGAAGAGAGTTTGAGACTCTTGAATTAAAGGATAGTGAGTCCATCTCAGTTTTCCACACAAGATTCTCAAGTTTGATAAACTAGTTGAGAGTGAATGCTGAGATCATTGATGATCAGAGGATTGTGGAGAAAATCCTCAGGAGCTTACCCATGAAGTTTGTTGTAGTGGTGATTTCCATTGAAGAGGCAAAGAATCTCATAATGTTTTCTGTTAATGAGTTGATGGATTCTCTACAAACCCATGAGAAACACCTAAACAGGTTTGCTACTTCTTCCCAAGAGCAAGCTTTTAAAGCTCAGTCAAATGCAAGAGGAAGGGGGAGAAGAAACAATGGTGGAAGGAGCTCAAAAGGTAGAGGTCGTGGCAACTCCAGACAAGGAAATGCTAGAGGAGATAGCTCGGGACGAGCAAGCAACCAAGAGGGAGTGAGCAGCTCTCAGACCAGCTTTCGAAGAGGCAAGAAGAACATTAGTTCAAATCAAAAGAATGACAAGAGCAATGTTGAATGCTACTACTGTCATAAATTTGGGCATTATGCGAGTGAATGTTGGACAAAGCAGCATGATCAGTTAAAACAAAATGCAAATGTGGTTGATTCGAATGTGACTGAAGGAAATAAATCCACAACCTTCATCATGTGCAACATTGGTGAAGAAGGAAGCCCCGAAGTCTGGTATTTGTACAATGGTTGCAACAACCACATGAGTGGTAATGGAAGTCTTTTTTCTTTCATTGATAAAAATGTTAAGTCTAAAATTAAAATAGGGAACAATGGAGTAGTTCCAATTGTGGGAAGAGGATCTATTATGATCCGCAACAAGCAAGGTGAGAAGAAGGAGACACAAAATATATTTATTGCTCCAGGGTTAAAGCATAACCTCATGAGTGTTGGTCAGTTGATCCAAAATGGATACAAAGTGATGATGGAGAAGGGTCAATGTGTCATTCATGGCAAGAATGAGAGGACGAAGGTGTTTGCAACAGTTCAAATGACAAAGAACCAGATGTTTCCTTTGAATATTGAGACATGTTTCTCATCTCAATCTGTTGTTACACCTCTCATGAATGGAAAATATACATCAGTACATCATGTAGCACTCAAAAGCACCATTCAAGACCCCTCCAAGCTATGAAATGTCAGGTATGGAAATTTAGGCTATGCTAGTTTGAGTCTTTTGTCTAAGAACAAAATGATTGATAGTTTGCAAAGAATAGTAGAGCCTAATGTTAGGTGTGAGGCTTGCATTTTGGGCAAGCAACATAGGTAGCCCTTTCAATCGGGTAACTCTATAAGGGAAAGAACACCATTGGAGTTGGTGCACACGGATTTGGTAGGCCCTATGCAAATCATTTCTATTGGTAAAAGAAGATTTTGTATGACCTTCATTGATGATTACAGTTGTAAGACATGGATCTATTTCTTGCAACATAAATCTGAAGTTTTTTATAAGTTTTTGTTGTTTAAGGCCCAGACTGAAAAGGAGAGTGGAAATGTGATCAAGGTCCTAAGGTCAAATCATGGAGGAGAGTATACCTCTAATTTGTTTATAAATTTTTGCAAGCAAAATGGCATCAAGAAGGAGCTAACAGCCAGTTATACTCCACAAAAAAATGGAGTAGTTGAGAGGAAGAATAGGACCATCGTGAAGATGGCAAGGAGCATGATGAAAGCAAAAGGACTCTTGATTAAATATTGGGGGGAGGCTGTAGCAACAACTATTTATTTGATAAATAGAAGTCCAACAAAAGCAGTTTGTGACAAGATCCCTCAAGAGGCATGGACAAAATGAAAGTGGATGGTTGAGCACTTAAGAGTGTTCAGCTGTGTGGCATATGCTCACGTGCCTAAGGAAAAGAGCATAAATTGGATGACAAGGGTGAAAAGTGTATTTTCACATGCTACAGTGAAGAGTCCAAGGCCTATAGGCTATACAATCTAGTCACCAAGAAGATAGTGATTAGTAGGGATGTGGAATTCCTAGAAGACAATTCATGCCCGATTGAGTGGTAGATTCTGACACCTCTGAACCGCTCCTAACAGCTCCTTAAGAAGTAGAAACAAAACAAGAAGTTTAGCAAGATGAGTCTACAGAAGCTCTTGAAAGCTCCTGACGGCTCTTGAAGCAAGAGGACAGTTAGTAAGACAGACAAAAACAACCAAAGGATTGGCTCCTAAAGGTACGATCGAGCTCCTGAAAGCTCCTAACAACTCTTGAAGTGAGGAGACAGAAAGACAAGCAACTAGAGACAACCAGAAGAGCTCTTGAAGATCGGCTCCTGAAGAGCTCCTGAAAGTACTAGTAGAGCTCCTACGAGCTCCCAACAACTCCTAAACCTACTTGTTCAATAGGACAACAATAGTAGTAAAAGTTCAGATCCACCTCTCACCTCCCTAATGCCAAAGAAGACCAAGAGTCTAAGGGAGATCTACTAGAATGAAAGGTATGACGAAGAATTTGATGAGAGTGTGAATTTTGCATTGTTTTCTCATAGTGATCCGATTTATTTTGAGGATGTTGTGAAAGAAGAGAAATGGTGTGAGGCCATGGATGAGGAGATAAATGCAATAGAGAGAAATAAAACATGGGAGTTAATAGGTTTTCCTCCCAACAAGCAAGTTATTAGGGTGAAATGGGTCTACAAGACCAAATACAATGTTGAAGGAAGGATAGAGTGGCACAAAGCATGATTGGTGGTCAAGGGGTACAAACAATTGTTTGGGAGAGATTATAATGAGATATTTTCCTCTGTTGCAAGGATGGAGACCATGCAAGCAATCATAGCAATCGCAACCCAACACAAGTGGAAGGTGTTTCAAATGGATGTGAAGTCTGCCTTCCTTAATGGAGTGTTGAAAGAAGAGGTATATGTGGAGAAACCATTTAGATATGAATTTCTGGGTCAAGAACAGAAGGTGTATAGGATGAAGAAAGCTCTTTATGCGTTAAAGCAAGCTCCATGGGCATGGTACAACAGGATTGACTCATATTTGATGAGAAATGGCATTATGAAAAGTGATGGTGAGCCCACTCTTTACATCAAGGAAACTGATGGTAAGGTTTTAATTGTTGTCTTGTATGCTGATGATTTAGTTTTCATTGGGGATGATGATTTTCTCATTTCTAATTTTAAAGAGGCCATGAAAAGAGAGTTTCAAATGACGGATTTAGGTCTCTTGGGATATTTTCTAGGCATAGAATTAAAACAAATGCATGATGGTATATTTATCTCTCAAGAAAAATACGTAAATGAGATCTTGAAGAGATTTAGGATGCTTGAAAGGAAGCCTTTCCCAACACCAAAAACCATAGGTCTAAATTTGAGCAAGGAAGATTGCAACAACAATATGGATCTGACCATGTTTAAGAGTTTTGTTGGAAGCTTGATGTATTTAACTACATCTAGGCCTGATATAATGCATAGTGTGAGTCTTATTTTCAGATTTATTGAGACTCCAAGGGACACCCATTTGCAAGCGGGTAAAATAATCCTAAGGTGTGTGAATGGCACTAAAGGATATGACATTTTATATGCAATAACAAATGATTTTGGGCCGGTGGGGTACACAGATAGTGATTGGGCAAGAAGTTTAGATGATAGGAAGAGCACATTGGGCTAAGAGTCATCTCATGGGCTTCCAAGAAACAATCCATAGCTTCCCTATTTACAACAAAGGTTGAGTATATAGTAGCAAATGCAGCAACATGTCAAACTATTTGCCTGAGAAGAATCTTGGCAGATTTGGGAGAAGAATAAGAGGATGGAACAATAATCTTTTGTGATAATATTTCATCAATAGCCTTAACAAAAAAATTTGTATTTCATGGAAGAAGCAAGCACATTGAAATCAAGTATCATTTTATTAGAGAATTGGTTGAGAATAGTGAAATTAAAATGGCATTTTGTAGGTCTGAGCAGTAGGTACTAGACATATTCACCAAGCCTTTGAGCAAGGACAATTTCGAGTGCCTAAGGAGCAGATTGGCCGTTGTTGATTTGAATCAGGATTGATCTTATTTCATCAGCTCAGGACCAAGGGGGAGTGTTGGAAAATTGAATGCTTATGAACCTCTTGCTCTCACGTCAGACCTCCTGTTTCACCTACCCATCAGGAGCCCCCAATTTCAATGACAATTGTTGGGATCTTCATTCCTGCAGCTCCTGACAACCCTTGAAGTAAATGTGGTAGGAATTTTTGAATTCCAAATTTAATGTTGTAGGTAATTTTGAATTTGAGAGGGAATGCCTTTTGAAGACAAAAGAAATTGAAGGAAGTTTGTTCTGTCAATTGGAGAAGTTGAATTCCTGAGTGGTAGTAGTCTGAAGGGAATGTTTTTTGTTCTTTGTGTGATTTAGAGAAATTTTTGAGCAGCAACAATTGCATGTTTTGTTTTGTGAATGAGTAGTGATTTCTCCTAAAGAGCTCTACATAGCTCCTACCAGTGAGCTCCTAGTAGCTCCTAAAGTTATCTATTTTGGTTGAGCAGCTAATGAAGCTCCCAACAAATTATAGTTTGTAGCTTAGAGTTTTCTTTTAGTATCAATTTAATCTTTCATGTATTGTTCATTTCCTGTTTATTGAATACAAAAGGAAGTTGCATGTCTCCTTGTTTTGTTTATTTATTACGCATTTGTATTCCCCTATTATTTTGGGGAAATGGAGCAGCAACTCTATGATTTTTGTGCTTTCATAAATTTAGACATGGTTTAAGTAAGGTTAATATTCCTATACAACTTGGTAGCACTATATAAAATATTTTAATGTTGAAATCGAGCATTAACATATATATACACATAGATTACATACGACTGTTACTTATTGAATTCCTATGCTATAAGTATATTAAAAATTTACAACTGTTATTAAAATAGATAAGGAAAGCAACAGTATAAATCTAGAGTGATCTTTCTGATCCCCCCAACCATCCATATCCTCATTGTAGGAGTCGTGAAAATCGCAGTATATCTGAACCAAACATCATTTTTATTCAACAATACAACTATCTTTTCCTTCTTTGTGAAAATGATCATATATATAAATAAGAGTTGGTTCCTTAATAGAAATTTAATTCCTTGAAAACATGAACCATTAAGAGTTTACAACATAAGATTGAATTTACAAGATAACAATAACATTATTTAAATATGCAAGCTAAATACATTGAAATGTAGTTCTACATTGTCACACAAACAATGTTGTAACTGCATAGGTTATTACATGAAGCAAAATGTTCAAATAACTAGAATTCAAAATCTGATCACTGTAATTTCCTTGCTTGTAACTAGATGTTCATTTAAGTTCAGTAACTTCGAATAATGCAAAAAATATTTTGGATTAGCAATATTATAAGAATTTCAAATCCTGGTCATTTTCTTGAACTTGTAGACAACAAATAGAGCAGCTCGGTCCAACTCTCCTCCTAACCAGAGGACTGATGAAATCAAGTCCACCCCTCGAGTGGGAGACAAAATCCATATGCATAACCCAAATGAAAGAACAAAAATTCATAAACTTTGACTCACTTACAAAGAATTTGTTTATGGCATTCTTGCAAAAGGGGGAGAAGTGTAAGGAAAGATAAGGTGCAGAAACAACTCTCCTAACGCCAAAACCTCAGGGAAGAATGCAGAGGTGCTTTTAAATTTTCAATTACAGTCCAATTAAGATACACTTGAAAGAAATAACAGAAATAGAGAAATGAACATACAGACATGAACACCAGATTTATGTGGGAAAACCCTTATCGGAGAAAACCCACCACACCAAGAAAAATGCTTTTGTATTACAGTAATAAAATTACATACAGAGTACGGGCTTCACTCTCTGATGTCAAATTTACAATAGCATAATCCTTGATCAACCTTGTATAGAATCATTCAAGTTACTATACTCTCATAATTGAATTCACATTGATCATACATCAAACTATTCATCCAACTGTTCATCACACTGATCATCCAACTATTGATCGAACATAATTGCAGAGTATATCCATGTCATCCCTGTTTGTTGAACTTCCTCACAAAACAACCACAACAGACTAACTTCCAATGGTTCCCATTCGACTTCTCTGATTGGTCGAAGACACACCACATAGGATAGTCTTCCAATCGGTCAACAACGTTCAACCTATGTTCGCATGTCAGTGAGACACTAACCGTGTCTCCCCAATGCCACAAGACCCGATTGTAGTTATCACCAAGAGTCCTCACTATCGACAAGATGTTATACTGAGTTCACAAACTGTTTCTTAGACTTCCCCTTGTCGCCAAAACATCATACCGATATCCATAACATGTAGCGCTATCACCAAGACAATCGCTAGTCGGCGAGAGGTCATACCGAAGTTCCAAAGTCACATAGACATCATCATTCCCATCGGAGAGACTATCACTATTCTCCAAGAGATCATATCGTGCCCTTCAAGTCATACCGAAAAGAACACTCGTCGGCAAGACTTAGGCTATCGCTGAGAGGTAACACCGTAGGTTCCAAGTCAACTCAAAACCACCCTTCACCAGGAGTCTCACCGAAGACATTTGATAATAAACACACGTAGCAATGTTGGCAAGACAAACATCCATCGCTAAGACTTCATACCGAAGCCTTCATGTTACTCCAATGACTCCGAGTGTAGCTATTCGGCGAGACATTCCATCTATTGCCAAGAGTTCTTACCGAAGTCACATGTTACTTGGATGACTCCAAGTGAATAATTGTTGGTGAGACTTCTCACATCGCTAAGACTTCATACCGAAATAAAACCTTTCGGCCAAGAGTCTCCTCGATAACTGCAGACGCCATGAGTCTCCCCAACATCTGCTAGGAATCAAACCGTCGGCCAGAGCAACCCACTCGGCAGAGGGTTACACCGAACACCACAAGTCATAGTGATAGCTTCAGTCAGTATGACATCATCAAGGTCTTGGCGACCTGAACATTTCATAAGGTTGCACTACTGTTAGTCAGCCAAACAATAAGGATGTCACACCGACTTGGCTCTTTCAAAGGTTTCAGCCTGTGAGATTGAGGCACATTATTCCAACAAGAAGGGGGATTCCCTTCCCTCTTAGGGCACAATATCACATCTTTTATACACATTCAACTCCATTTTCAACACACAACCTTCATCATCACAACACCCCGACAACCAACCATCCAACACCCAATTCTCCCATTCATAACACCTCCACAACCCGCCACTCCATTCTCCATCCAACACCTTGTAGAGAGGGGGATTCAGGGCTCACAATTTCTCTTCATTTAGAGAGCCTCATGGAGTGAACTACCCTAAACTACCTCAAAGAACAAACATGAGGGTTTCAGAATCAGAAAGAGTAGGTCACAAATATTTTCTAGACAAAATTACGAACTCTCGACTAAAGGATGACAATGCATAATATGGACGACAACATAGCGTGCTAGTGCATCCTAGAGGCACATTGGCATCTTGTATGGATTAAAAAGCGAGAATGTTATTGGTGTTTTTTTCTTGCAACCCCTAATTCTAAGGAAAAAAACACAATGCCTAAACCAAGGGATCAAGAGGTTAAGACAAAGGTCTTGCACTATCAAAGAATTAGGGATAAGAAAGGCCAACGAACAAGGCTATAATCATCCTTCTACACTTTGAGCTCCACAAAACTCAGGAGGGTGTTCCCATTCAAAGATATGCATATTTAATAGAACTTGCACTAAACAACACATTACAAATTTCTAACATGTGGATGGTTCTTAGATAAATGTATAAAAGATGTTATACATTTCATTACATTCAGACATAACCCCTTTGCACCTTCAATCAACACTGAGAATGGATAAATTAAGAGACATCTTCACTTCAAAAACACAAAGAAGTTACAAGAGAATCATTCTCAATCATAACCCCAATGTTCTTTAATCTCCATGAAGATACATAAAACCTAATAAATTTGACTTGAAAATGGAAAAGATTCATTGATATTTTAAATGGTGATTCATTCTAGGGTTTGCACAAAAGAAAACAATAGACCAGTGCCTTGTCCATAACAAAGTCAAAATGAAATGCCCATCTAGTAATAGCCCAAACACAAAACTAGTCACCATTAAGCCACTACTGCTTTACAATAATGAGCACTCTTTAGGACATATCTGCAACATTCTTATTGATCCTGAATGCAATACAATATATTCAGTATTTAATTGAGAGCACATTTAACCCATTGTTTGAACAAAATCCAACAATATAAACACATATTACAACAAATATGCAACAAAAACCATCATAATCTTTGATTACTTTGATAGAAAATATAATGTGCATACATTTTGGAGATATTACAATATGACATTGTTCATCACAATCTGCAAACTAGTTTGCTTGCTATTAACAGAAGTGGATTACACCATTGAAACTTTGAAATTTAAAGAACTCCTAACCTAGATATGACCCTGTACAAAAATTACAATATCTTCTCAACTTGGAGAAACTAGAACCTCCACAAATGAGAACAACTCCCCATTTTAGAGAAAGGAGAAGAGAAGAGAAAAACCCTAAAATTAATCCACAGTTGATATATAGCATTTTTAGCTCCCTTGATCCTGCAACAGAATGGCATTTAGAAAATCCTTCTTTACTCTCCATTTTCCCTCCTTAGTTACAACTGAAGTTTTTGTCCTCTTTGCAAATCCTGTGCTTCTTTTTACCCTACCTATAAAAATAGTATTACTGCTGCAATTTCACTTATGGGTAAAAACCCATTTCACTGTTAATTAAAATTTGCTTTCATCTTGGATTTTAAAAGAGAAGACTCCATAGAATATCACAATTTCCTCTATAATTAAATCTGACACTTTATATTTCTAAGAAAATGCTTCACTGTGAGAACCTCTATTTGATTTGACATTTTGTCAAATACCTTTCCTAAAGCGACCATCAATGTGTATTTTTCTTCAAGCTCCAACTACGAGAATATTTGTATTTCTAGCAAGGGGAGAAAATTATTGCAAGTTAAAACAAATTAAAAGCTTGCATTCCACAAGATTTACCCAATAGAAGACCCTACTCCATGTAGAAAGGAAAAATTTACATTTGAGTGCTCTTTGCATGATGAAAGATGTTGTAGATCATGAAATCAAATGCTGGGTCATTTTATGGTGAATAAAATTTTGAAAATGTTTCAAATAACATTTAAATCATTCCCAAGGCATGAGAAATTGTTGTAAATCAATTTACAATTGTGCAAGTCATTTTTTGTTGCAGTTGGAAGTGAAAATCAATTTCTAAGCATTTTAGAGCAATATATTAGCTAGTTTCTTCAATTTGAATGCTCCAAAACCTTCACTAAGTGTTCAAATAGGAATAGGACACTTATTTAATTCATAAACAAGCTTTGGGAAGCCTCAAAAATGCTAAAAAATGGCTTCCCCGCCAACCTGTGCCCCTCTCAAAGCCCCCTCATTTGCTCTAGAAGGCTAGCAGGCAAAGACTTTAGGTGTAAAATTTTGACTTGTATTTTATCTTGAAACATATAAAAATGCTTTCAACTACCCCCCCATACCACTTAAAACATAAAAAATGCTTTAAATCTTGCAAAATTTGGAAGTTGTAAAGAGGAATAAATAATTTTTCTTGCTAGCAAAATAGTGAAAATTTGTTGCTCACAAATAAGAACACTTAGATCCATGATTATTTGTGAGCGAGCCTAATCAATTGCTTAGAGAAAACCTATTTCCTCAAAGCTTGCATTGTCGAAAGATTTCTAGGACCTCCCTTGTAAACTGGCTTGTCGGATGTCTTCGCCATAATTGAAATGCAATAAAATAATGCATCATATGATCTCCGATTTTCACAAAAATGGAACTAAAGGTGTTTTGGAACAAAATGAGAAATGGGTTGCTTTTAGAATTGTAAAATTTGAAAGTTTCTAGAACACCAATTTTGACCTGATTATAGTCAAAAAATAATTAAATGACCCATTAAAACTCATCTTGGGGGCTTGAAACTAATCGGGTGTGTCACCATATGTACCAAAAACATTCTACCAAAGGGATTTGCAAGATTACCTCCAAGTTGCAAAATTTTAATCGGCAAAGGGGGCCTCTAGGGTAGATTTGACAAGATGCAAGCCTAGACTCTGTCGATACATTGAAGAGATACAAGCACTTCAAATTTGCAAAATTTGAAGGTTCCATCAAATGTCACAGAAAATAGCTTAGCAACTACTAGCAATATAATTACTAAGAATTTCAAAAGTACTGGAAAATAACAAAATGTGATAAAGTTGAAATAAAGTGAAATAGAAATGATAAGGAGAATAGGAGGTGGAAAGGAAATGCTCACAACCACGCAAGTGATGAATCCTCCAACATGTGAATTTCTTCAATACCTGCATGCATAATATCTAGAGAAATTGTTGGAGTTGTATAGGGGTTTGCGTCAGTCAAACCCCTGTTTTGGTGTTTCCACCTCCACGGACAACCAAATAGATAGAGAGAAATGGACAAAGTGTGTGGTGAAAGCAAAGCCCGCTTTAGGAGTAGAACCTGCACCACTAAGTATGAGTGACAAAAGCAATCCTTGCTCAAGGAGGAGAACCCATATCATAAAGTAAGGTGATAAAAGCAATCCCCACTCGAGGAGAACCCGTATCACAAAGGAGAGATGTAATAAATAGGGGATGTGTGAAATCCTAGGATGCTCACAAGAACAATACAAGGGAGATAGAGTTGTAAGGCTTAAGCGAGCCAGAGAGGGAGAGCAAGGACAAAAGAGAGGGGCTATGAGAGCCAAGATAGTTGCAAAGAGTGTTGTGAGAATTTGTTTGAGAGGGTATAATGGGGTTGTGTTTGATGTGAGAAATAGGAAATCTGAGAAGATTAGTTGTAGTAGGAGAAATGGAGGATGTATGAGTAGAGAACATGCAAAAAATAGCATGTGGAATGTGAAATATAGGAGATGTAGTTTGTGAGTAGTAATATTGGGGGTGGATGTATCACTAAGAAAAATTTGTAAAACTAAATATTTACCAATTAATTTTAATAACCACTATGATATAGGATTTTGTGATGAGCATACTATAGAGGGAATTGACTAGATTGAAATAAATCCATTAGGATTTAAAAATTATAACTTAAATAGTAAGTTAGATTTGTGAGTCAAACAATGTAAATAACAAGTTAGAAAAAATAAGAACTACATACATAACTTCATTTTCACAATTTTAATTCAAATATATAGTTATGGAGGTGAATTTTCATATATTAAAATATGTATTTGTGGGGTTGATCTAAGAAGAGTGGAAGTGAACCCTAACTATTAAAAACTCTAAATTGAATTGACATAACATCCTTTCAACTTCTATCTTTAAGAGGTTTTCTATTTGAGCCAGGGGCAAAGCTCTAACATCACTAAAAATGATTTATATGGGTATATATCATGTGATTTGGGATTATATGATTGATTTGAGTATTGCATCAATAATAATTTAAGGAATTCAATTTTTTAATAGTTTGTAGATGATATACTAAGAAGTAGAGAACAACCATTATTGTACCTACTTGTTGTAGTAGTTACTTTCAATTAATTGTAACAAAGGTTAGTAATATAATCGCCACTAGCAAAGTTAGTTTTTCCCCTCACAAAGTTTTTGAGGTAAAATCTTGTGTTTTATGATCTTGTTTTTTTTATTCTTGTAAATTTATTTTCTATTTTTATAATATTCATATATCTTTGAATACCTCATTTGTTAAAACAAATAGTATGGTGGAATTATTTTTGTGATTCTCAAATTCTACAAGTTTTGAGAATTTGTAGATCATTTTTATATCAAAGTGGTTTAACCTTTGTGGATTGTGAAAGTGTGTGTTTGTATTACAATACAAAGAACAAAAGAATAACAAATGGATAAATTAAACACAATGGTAACCCCATTGGAATCTACATGAAGGGTGCGATGAAAAACAAAGTGGTTGGCACCAAGAGTACATGTCAAAGAAACAAACAAATATGGCTTGACAGTAATCTATCATGGGTGATTAGGTAAAGCTCTTACCAATAAATTTGATATTGGTTTTAAGAAGAAAATAATGCCATAAAAGAGGAAGATTTATTGAACGAGCCATGTGAAAATAAAAGAAAAATTCAAAGTCCGTTTAAAGTAGAAACAAACATAGAAAATAAAACTTTTCACTGATAAATACACAAAAATTGCTAGGTTAATATTTTAAGAAATTAGAAGAATATTTTAGTGTTCACAAAAGTAATGGGGCACAAAGAATTAATTCTACATGTCTCAAAATGGAGTGACATGCTCATGAATGGTGGGGATATTATGTTATTAATTGCACAAAAGAAAGAAGCCAATAGTAAGTAATTGGGAATAATTAATTTGTATGAATTTCTATCAAAATAGGAATAAAAAATTATAAAAATAAATGGATGTGTTGTAAAAAACAAGTTGAAAAAAGTATGCACGAGTATTGTTAAAAAGATAGACGTGAGGTTATACCAAGTTTCGCCCACCACAAAGGGCATGCCACATATATAGCTAGCCACCAACACATCAAAAGGGTACATAATATGTACAAAAGACACACTCTTTTAGATAATTATACTTAGGAATAAGTATAAGATATAAAATGTAAAAGTGTGAAAATGAGAGACAATGAGAGTAAAGAAGAAAGAAGGAGAATAAATAGTAGAATATAAGTGAAATGGTACCATAAAATGTAATAGAATGGGAATATAGTAGAAAGAGGGGTGAGATATAATGAATATTATACAGTTAGAGATATACATATGATAATATATATTGAATATAATATTCGTAGTTGATCTAACTCATGTATCACGTGTTATGTGATGTAATACTCATGTGGATAGTTATAAATTATCAATTTTACTTGTATTTTCTTGCTGCAATCTTTTGCAACTCGCCACATAAGCTCTAACCTTCCTCTTATCACTATTTATTTTGTATAAACATACATTTTCAAGATACTTAAGCCTAGATTGTAGATTTATGCCTATTTATGCCAACACGTATACTACAAAGTTTAGGAGGCAATCCATGTTGAATGGAATGAAGTTGAATGAGGTGGAAATGCTTACAAATTATCTTGAAGAGGTATGTTCCTACATTTTAAGGAGGGTCCAGTCACTACTAATCCCAAGGAATTGAATGAAACATGTGTCCAAGATTGTTATTTGGAGAAGTATGGAGAGTCTCGCAAGAACAAAGCAAGACTTTTAAAGGTAATTGAAAGATTAAAAAAATATAACACTATTATATAAAAATAAAAGAATATAAATAATAATTATAAAATTTTTGGTCTTGCCAATGCTTTAAGTGTTGGAAAATAATCCTAAATTACATCCAAAGATTAAGAATGAGGATGAGAGAAAAGAGGAATAAAAAATTCCATGTTTACTATTCAAAAAGAAGGAATTGAGATAGAGAATAGTTTAAATACAAAATACAGGCTTGGTTGCATAGCTAGGTCGAAATTAAGGAAAAAGGTAAAATTGTTCAGGAATGAACAATCTTTTTATCTCGAAATTGTAAGTGTATGAGTCAAAGGTAAATACATCGGCAGATCTTAGTTTATAGTGTTGTCTAATTTTAGAAGATTTAGTGAAATTAATTTTAAAACACATGAATATCCTCATCCATAACCATGGGATGGGTAAAGAAGGTAGTATAAGTTTAGGTAACTAGAAAGTGCAAGTTCAAGTTTGAGGTAAATAGTCAATAAATAGATGAAGTTGATGCAACTTTTATTCTTCTTTATCAATTTGACAGAATATCTGGGAGTCTATATATATATATATATGGGATGTTATTTTTAGGAGAAGAGACAATTAGTAAAGATGGGTCAAGGATGGGATAAAATATATAATATAAGGACATTAAAGCAAGGTAAAGGTAGAAATGACAAGCTTTATTTGAATAATTAAATTTATTCATGAAAAATAAGAAATTTGTTTACTTTAGTTGAAAGATAAAAAAAATGATGGATTGGGTATTTTTACCATTGCTATCTCCAAATTGAAATGCTTCAATGGTTTTTTTAAGTTTTTTAAATTGTCTTTTTTAAGATAAATCAAATTGGGCCAATATGTGAGGTAAAACTCTCTCTGAATTGTAATGGGAATCTCCTTAAGATCTAAAATACCATTGACACTGGGATATAAATAAAATATATCAAATATTCTTTGTGGATTTTAAAAAATGAGTGAATTTTCATTATGTTGTTTTTCTTGAGTATGATCAAAAGATTGGTAACAACTCTTGCCTAACAAGCAAGATTTTTAGATACATGGACAAAATCAAGTAATATAAACACAAAAGAAACACCATCCTATTAGCTATAACAAAGACCAATAATAAGATGCAAACATGATTTCAAGTAATAACAACTCAAATCAACAACACATGATTTGAAGAACTAAATAGCCTAGATCTCCACATAAATTTATAACCTAGGTGGATGATATTTCCAATACATAGCTTGATTCTATAATATACATTCAATACAATTCATAAAATTATAAACACAATGACACAAACATAAAATATAACATATGGAATGATATTTCAACTTCATAATTATAACATCTATTATCATTGAGATTGTATTATGTTCAAAACACTTACTTATAGGTTACAAGATGCCCACATTTTGGAGATTTTAGAGTAATCATATTTTATCCCAAAAACTAATGTTTTGACATGAAACACTTAAAATCTCTTGAAAAATAGGAGATAAAGAAACTTTAAGGAAAACCTACTAAATAAGTAATAAAAATGACACTAACTAAAGCATGACCTAAAAATTGGACTTGACCCATTATCTAGAAATAAACCCTCTAGAAATGGTGACTACTATAAATTTTCATTACTAAAATAGAAACTTGATTCATTAATACCCATTATTATACTAAATTAGCTTCTCACTTTGATACCTACCATATTCTTTAAATAACTAAAACCTTAAATACCATGAGACTTCACCAATTCATCATGGTCATTGCACAAAATAATATAGGTAACTTTAATTTGATGTCCTTTGAGGTGACAAGGCGAGTATTATATACAAATCTCTAGGTCCTATTGTTGATGAAATTTAGGAACAACAAACTCTAGTTGGCTAGAAAGCGACTGATGAATAATAGACTTTAAGCATGAATTTCATACAAAAACCTTGTAATTGCAATAATAATAAGGTCTAAAATTGATTTAAAGAGGAAGAACAATGGTATGGTATCCTTAAAATATATTAAAATCTTATGCAATAAAAACCCTAGCACTAAAATTGCACTTAAAATTTGACCATTGAATGGAGAAAGAAGCACTATAAGTTACAATTAAAATTATAAGGAAATAGAATCATGTTTTAATTTTTCATTCCTAGCTTTATGCAACAATAATTTGACATCTTTAATTTTGGCATGTGTTCTTCTTCGAGGCTAACTAAATGCTCATGGACACACTCTACAATAAAACTATCCGCATGAAACATATGTCTTCACTACTAAAGCACACAATTTGTATTTTCATCCCACCTAACTACCTTCACAACCCCTCAAGTGCACTTTTGAACCATTTATGCAACAATAATTTGATATGTAATGCCCTACCACATAACCCTAGAGGACATACACTATCAACTAAAAACGAAACAATTTTTTTTTTTAAAGTGCAACATTCACTTGTATGCAAGGAAATAAATTTCTAGTTTTCTAAACTAAGTCCTCCAAGGTCTGTGACAATGCTACTTAATACCCATTTACTATCTAGTAAGAATATTAAACCATTACATTTAACAAGTTCTAGCATGAATATGAAAATTGCATCTATTCATTCCATTTATTTGAACCATCAATGAAATACAACCATAACATGTATTCATGAAGTTACATTGAATCAAATCATTTAATTACAAGTATAATGCCAATTGTTTCGAGTCCATTACATAATAGTGTTCCTCTTTAGATACATCATTACAATTAGTACAACTAATTAACAATATGCCCTCATATGCAAGGGAGGAATATACATAAAGATGATACATGATACATCAAATAAGATACAATAAGAGTACAAGTGTAGCTATCCACATGAACTAGTAAATAAGCAAGTCTTCATTATAGAAGTAGACACCTCAATCACGAGCTAGGAGGGGAAACCCAATGGAGTAAAATGCACTATCCACCCAACCACATGGAACCCAAAGGCCCACCCCCCATGCTAAGAGATAGCAAAGGGTCCCATCATCACAAACTAATATAAGGCAAAGGACATCACAAGGCTAACAAGACATTAATGAATAAGGAAGTGCAACATTAACAACAAATACATCACTTCCAAAGGCATATAAACATCCAAATAAAATCAAGAAACAAGGGAACACAAGTTTGTCGTAGGGGAAGTGTCATCACATAGTTTGCATGGGTTACCCAGGCATATCTTCCTTGGCCCTAGTCCCCATCCTGGGTTACCTTGGTAGACTTTACTGATCTCTAACCCCTCATGCAACCCTATGCAAAATCAACATACCTCTCGTGAGGATGAGGCAGTTGATCTTGCCATTCCAGACCTTTTCAACTCATCTCAAGCCTATATGAGTACTTGATCCATGAGCGAGGCATTAACTCTTCTTGTTTAATGTTATTAATGCCCTCCCCCTAGTTCCTTTTTATGTTTTCACTTGTTTAAAAAGCTCTGACATGGGTTACCCAAGCACCACTTTATGCGTCGACCCCCATTAAGAGCCACTCCCCTACCGACAACAAAAAGAACCCAATAAAATCAAAGATCAAGCCATATGCATAATCATAAGTACTCATTAACACAAGGACAAGGCGGGACATATCACTTCCCGCTCACCAATCCCAATCATAAAATGCAATGGTAGTGCATGGCTAAGGTCCTTCATGATTCCATCTCCAAGAAAAATTAACCATTTAAAAATAAATAAATAAAAAATTAATTATAAAATCCATTAAACAAGCCACTCAATAGAGACAACATAAAATCCTCATACAAGGCACCTATCTCCAAAGCATCTGGAAGACGAATTTTCCCACTTCTCAAGAAAACATAATCATCTAAATCAAGAGTCCATAGTTCTTACTAAATCAATATTCATATGCTTGTTTCTCTTAAACATATCAACAATGTTAGAAAGTAACTTCTAGAGTAGGTTTGCAAAGAGATCATTTCTTGTTTTCTATTATTTCATGTAGTCTAATGATTATTTGCTTTCCTTATACATTGATTTCATTCTTTTGGTTATAAATTTTATCCAACTATCATACCACTTATTCCTTTGTTTCATTTATTAATTACAATTTCTTTTAAACAATAATTTCATTTACAAGATAATATATTATATCTATGAAAATATCAATATATACAATCAGTTATTAATATGTATATATATCAATATACACATATATATGCAACTGTTACAAAATTAATAAACCAAAATATAGGGATGAATATAACATTTTAATCAAAGTAACATGTACTACATATCCATGTAAATATATATGTACACATAATATATTGGTAACAAAGTCACTTTAAGGTCAATTTATTATGAGTTCCAATCACCAACACTGTAAATGGAGTAAGGATACGAATGAATTAAGGAGGCATAATGAAAACTTAATACAATCTACAATTTATATGTCCAAGACTGCGGCGACGTCCCAGGGTGTACTGAACCTACAGTTTATATAAATTTTAATCTTAAATCAAATTATCATGTCTAGCAATAGATTTCAACCGAATTCCCTCTTCTTAATTTCGATTAAGACATCAGATAACTAAAAAGGAAGACCACAAAATATGGTTGAGATAAGGAGCTCGATTGTAGAGAGGGTGACGACAAAAGGATAGCTATCACGAGGATTTATAATGCGGAAAGAAAGAAGAAACATCAGATACAGGGTGGTGGCAGGCCTGAAGAAGATTTAAGAACTTCGTGAGCATAAGGAAAATACAAGGGAAGAGTATTGTTGTCTCAATGTTTTATTTCTTCTTCTAATGTATTCTTCTATTAGTAATGAAGATAAAATCAATTGACACAGACAGGGAATTTCGATGCCAAGATATTACAATCTACAGCCTATTATCATAAAGTCACAAAAATGCAACACTACAGATTAAGTTTAGCGCCTGTGCTATCTTGTGCCTGAAGGTTGATACAAATTATAAAGCGTCAAAAAGAACAAAACAGGGCACAAGAAACACGACGACTTAGTGTGAGGAAATTTCCTTAGAACTAAGGATTTGAAGCTCATAGAAGAAACAATGAAGTTTTGGTATTTTCAAACAACAAAGGAAGAGTCTATAAGGTAGCAATTTCAAGTTCAACTCAGAATGACAAGAGGGAAGTGACCCAAAGCAAGGAATAACATAAGGCAATGCCCCTCATGGGATATAACAGCGGCGCCAAAAGAAAAGACCTTTATAGTTATAATATGTATAACAAAAATCCTCTAAGCCAATGATTTCATTAGTGAGAATTTAAGATCACAGGCGTATGGGGTTATCGAACAAGGAGAGATGAAGCGTAAGGGTATCAATTGCATTGGTTGTACACTACTTATAGATATATAAATATATATATATAACCAGATTAAATAATCAATACCTTCAAGAAACATATAGATTGAAGAAGCAAAAGAAAATGGCGTATACAAAGAAATGTTTGATTCCTTTTAACAGTATTCCATAAAAACTATTTGCTTCAAGATTTATAGAGAAAGTTACTTAAACGAATGGTACCTGGTTTAGAGAAAGACAAAGTTGAAGATTTGATGTCGAGACCAGCTCTTTGAATCTGCAGCCCAAATCTTTGAAAGCTCCACAGTATTTCAAAAATTGCAATTCAGAGTCCTCAACCAATTTTCAGATCAACGCGTTCAAAGAATTTATTTTTTTGCCTAGATATGAACGTTTTTTCTCAGAACCCACAGAACTTTTCACGGGAATCCCCCAAAAAAATCCCCCCCATTCATAATCATAATTATTTCCAGAACTCCCAAAATTGAAGAAGATTCCTGCTTTTCTTCATTTTTAGCCAATTAATTAAATTCCTTTGAACCCACTTGCTGCATGGAGTTGTCTAGTCAATTGGGCTATAAAAATAGTCCCAAATAGGAATTTCTATTTAATGCTCCAACAAAACCCACTTTGAATTATTTATTCAACTTGTTTAATTTTATAATTTTTTTAAATAATCACTTGCATACTTAATTAGCTATTTAATATATTTAGTTTGTTAATTTAATTTCTCATGAAATTTGTTTGCATAGTTCAATAAATTTAATATATATTTATGTAAATATTTTTTATGTTTGCATTTAGTTGTCATATTAATTTTGAATTACTAATTCAATTAAATAATTTAATCAACAAAATTTATAACTATTATAATTATTTTTCAACAAAGCAATTTTTATTTAGTTAATTAATTAACCAAATCAAACATCAAGCAAAACTAAGTTAAATCACCACATAATGGAACCAAAACATGGACCAGATCAAATTGAAACTAACTAACCGCAAACGACAGACCACAATGACAAGGTGACCAACTAGATACTTATCCTTACAGGATAATGGGTCAACGTGGGGGACCCGATGCTATCTCTGAAACAATTATCTCCATTGGGTATAAGGCATGCTCAGACCTACTAATTTAGGTGGAGTTGATGCTTGGTACTTACAATCTGCGGCAAATCACACGGTCGAACATGTGCATAGAGAAAACAATCAATCACACCGTGAAGGGAAACTCGCAGATTCGTTGGGAGCTCACAAGCGAGTGATGCAACATTGTTCCCCTTCACCCAAGCATCAACACACAATGTAATAATATCGAATCATGATAAAGCATACATCTACAATCACATAATATTCATATCCAAGATAACTCCTATAATCACTATGTTGATCTACTAAGCATGATATAAACATAAACATCAGTGGTAAATGTGACATCAAACATCATCATAACATCAAAATGTCATAATATCCAAATATCACCAAGCAGTGTCATAATGTTCAAGTTTCATCAAGCAGAATTAGAATGTCCAAATATCATCAAACCGAATCATAATATCCAAATGTAACTAAGTCTCTATCAAAACAAAAAGGAAAACTAAGGGGCACTACATCCTCCCCCCTAGGACTAGGTTTACTCCTAGAAGCCTACAAACAAATAGGGGTATAACTCTCTCCTCCTAAAAGCATCCTCCCAAGTAGCAGATGACTCATCGTTCAGATCCCATTGAACCCTAACCTGCTCAATGTCTCGTCCCCTGAGTTTGAGTCTCCTGTGCTCTATGACACCCAGGAGCTCCAAAGCTAGTTTCCCATCCTCTACCTATAATGCATTCCAATCAAGGACATGAGATATATCAGGATAATATGGTCTAAGAACTGAAATATGAAACACATCATGAATGCACGAGAGACTAGGCGACAAAGCAAGATGGTAAGCTACAGGACCAATCCTCTCCAAAACCTCAAAAGGCCAAACAAAATGTGGTGTGAGCTTAGAGCCTTTTCCTTATCAGATTAGACTCTTTCCCAAACACACCCGCAAGAACACGCCATCTCCAACAAGAAACTGACGGTCCACCATATGAGCATCAACATATTTCTTTTGTCTATCTTGGGCTACTACCAAATGCTCCCTATTGCGAATCACCTACTGCTTCATCTCCTGAAGCATCTTCAGACCAAGAATAACCCTATCCTCCAAATGATCCCAACTCAATGGAGTCCAACAAGGTTGACCATATAATGCTGAAAAGGAGGCATGCCAATAGAACTATGATAATTGTTATTATATGCAAACTCCACCAAATACAGGTAATCCTCCCAACATGACAGTTAATCCATGACATACATCTGAAGCATATCCTCGAGGCCCCTGATTGACCTTCTTGGTCTGCCCATTAGTCTTTGGATGATAAGCTAAACTGAAGTTCAATTGAGTCCCCAATGCATGCTGCAGGGACTTCCAAAGAGCTGAAGTAAACACTGGATCTCTATTTGAAATGATCTATCAAGGAATACCGTGTAACCTAACAATGTCCTCCATGAAAACTCTGGCCACTAACAAAGCATTGTATGAAGAACGAACATGAGAGAAGTGTGCCACCTTCATGAACCTGTCTACAGTGACCATAATGGCATCATTTTGTCTAGAAGAAATAGGTAAACCAACAATAAAATCTAATGAGATTATGTCCCATTTCCACTCTGGAACCAGATGAGGCTGTAAAAGACCTGCAGGATGCTGGTGTTCTACCTTCACTCTCTGACACTTGAGACATCTCGACACAAAATCGATAATATCTCTCCTCATACCAACCCATAAATACAATTGTCGAAGGTTTGTGTGCATCTTTTTGACATTAGGATGAGCTGAATAAGGTGCCTAATGTGCCTCTAACATGATCAAGGTACGGAGATCCCCTGAAGCAGTAACATAAATACATCCCATGTGTCGCAAAAGACCAGCAAACTCAAGGGTATAACCTACAAATCTTCCCTCTAAATCTCTACTTGACTCCACCTCAGTCCTCACCTCTTGATACCAACTATCTAAAGAAAGTGCTAAAAGGATCCGACTTCTCAAGTCCACACCAAGAGTCACTGTCGAAAGCTCATGTTTCTAGTGACTAAGTGCATCCACAACCACATTCTCCTTTCCCTAAATAAATTTCACCTCAAAATCATATTCACATAGGAATTCCATCCAACATCTCTATCTCGCATTTAGGTTAGGCTATGTGAAAATATACTACAAATTGCAGTGATTATTGTGCAACTCAAATCGATGCCCCAAAAGAAAGTACCTCCATCTCATCAGCGCATGAACCACAACGGCTAACTCAAGATCATGTGTAGGGTAGTTCAGTTTGTGATCCTTGAGTTTACGAGATTCATAGGCAATCACACGACCATTCTGCATCAAAACAACTCCTATACTCTCCAAGGAAGCATTTGTGCAAACAACAAAATACCCAGTAGGATCCAGAACTGGTAAGATCGGTGCATTGGTCAATCTCTCCTTAAGAGTCTAAAAATTTGCCTCACACTACTCTAACCAAATAAAATTCTTCCCTTTCCTTTGAAGAGAAGTGATGGGGTGGGCTATCCTCAAAAACCCCTGAACAAAT
>VDFB02109137.1:0-11397 GCA_007258455.2 Sequoia sempervirens | reverse complement strand
TTCTATTCTTACATATTTTTGAAATAATATAGATAACTTATTCAAATTTTTACGTCAAGTTTCCTAAGTCTGATTTTTTTGAATTTTTTGCCACTTAAGGGCCTATTTTTTCCATGATGATCCTGCACATACCCTGACGAGCAAGGAGACGACATCGACACCTATGCTCCCTAGCACCTCAGTTTCATTTGATTCTATTTTGAAGTTGTATAGGTGTAAGAGCAGGTTGATCCACCATAGGGTCCTTTTCTTCTCGAGGAGGAGGAACGAAAGGAACCGAAGGAGATGGGTCAATCACTTTCTCTTTTGCTTTATAAATTTTTTTTATGCGAGGGGGCATGATGGGATTGGTTTCATTATCCTATGGAAGTTTGGATAAGGAAGGTGAAGTGTTCATATTTGGTTGATCTGAAGTTGGTGGCTTAGATTTAGGTTGAAGCATTGTTTCATCGAGGATGGGGGTGTTGGAAGTAGATGGGTAGGGATTGCAAAGGGACAATTCAGAAATTTTCTTTGCTTTAAAATTTTGATAAGCAATGAAAAAGAAATCTTTGTGAGGTGTTATGGGTTCCATGGGCTTTGGCCAAAAGGATTCCAAGGAGAAGTTTCCTTTAGAAGACAAAAGGTTAAAGCCACTATGGTGAATAGTGTATGTCATTGTCATGCGAAAACTTTAAAACATTTCTGTATGACTGAAGGGACAAATTTCATTGAGTGAAGCCATGGATAGCCTAGCCACAAACGAAATTGATCTGATTGTGGAATGATGGAAAATGTTACATCCACTATCTTAGGTCCTATCTGTAATGTAAGGACGATCGATCCTATCGTAGGGCACACAAAACCATTATGTGTTTTGATCCATGTGTATGGTTTGTCATAAATGTTTTGATAAAGATCATGTAATACCAAAAATTCCTCAGTGATCACATTCTCACCATAGGTGGGATCTACGAGTATCGCATTAGTGGGCTTATCATAAATACAACTAGCTATGTAAAGAGGACCATTAGGAAGATTTGGAAGAATATATTTAGAAGGGTGACTTCAGAATAGTGGTTTACAATTTATATGAGGAAGGAAATTTCATTTTTTTCCTTTTCCTCAAACTCAAGGGGTTCGGTCGAACACCTATGTTTGGTCGAACCATTGGTTCGACCGAACCCTAAACCCTAAATTAAAAAAAATCATATTTAAAGGGGTTCGGTCGAACCTGGGTTCGACCGAACCCCTTTACATATGACAAAAGAACAAAAACTCACATTTTGACTGTCACTTTCTAAAATTACCAGAACTTTCTTTCCCTACATGTGGTGAACCAAGACCGTGACGGCGAGCCAAGTGTTTTCTTGTTTTTGGCGAACACAACTTCAACTTGGTCTCTCCAAACTTCATCAACCTAACTTCCATAACGAGCACCAGGTATTTGAAATTTGAAATTTTTAGAGTTTAAAATGCATTGATATGTTAAATTTTGAAACCCTAGATGCAATTTTTTTCAAATTTGTTGAATTCAAATTGGATTTGTTTGGAAGTTTTTAAAGTGTTTTCAAATTTGTTGAATTCAAATTGAATTTGCTTCCCCATTTTGCATACATTTTTATGTTCTATGTGTAAATGAAATATGCCTTCCCATTTCAACAATCAAAGCTATGGATAGCCTGCTCCTAAATGGAAAGACCAAGTGAAACATATATAAGAACTTAATGGCATATGGAAACAAACAATATAAAGTTATGAAGTTCAAATAGAACCACAAATTGTATCATTTGTAACATTAAAAATTTCCATATTAACCTATCAAGAGATAAATATGCATAATATATTTAATTTTAGTTACAAGAAAAATGTATAAATTATAAATTTATAACATAATTATGTACATGGAAAAATCCTCTTGGAAGAAAAATCCCACAACCAAAAACATGAACCAATTATATTATTTGATAATAATATCATTTACAATAAAATATTCATGTGCATACCCTTATAGTAGTATCATCAACATGTGATTCATATGGAGTAATTTCTAGTAGCATGATGATACCTATAAAATCATTATGCTTTCTCCATCTCAAACACCCATAAATAAGAAAAATTTAAACCATAAACCAAGTGTGGTTTACCAAAGCCATGAGCCAAAATAATGACCTAAAAATGGCACCAAATTTGGCACAAATTCCAACACCATATTCCTTGACTTGGTTTATAGGATGTATTTAACAAATGCTTTACATCTTGTTAAAAAAATTCAAATCCTCCTCCTCATAACCGACACTCCATTTTTGACATATTCAAACCCATTATTTAAAATGATCTTGATGATTTTCATAATTCTAATCAATATTCTAGTGTAACCCCCCCTTTTTATTCTCTTATGTGTCATATAACATTTCATAAGTAATTCCCATCTTACAATTTTATACAATGCTCTTACAACTTCTTAAATATATAAAAGGGACAACCCTAGTTCAATTAGGATTATTTAATTATTATCACCTACATCCATTCATTACATGTTATTAGTTTTTAGTTGCACACATTATTAGGAAATATGCATTGTCTAAGCAATTGGGGTATATTGCATGTTTGAGAGTGTTTTCCTTTATCTTTTATCTATTTAAATTAATATCCTTTAAAATATTGTTTTATGGAGTTTTCATCTTAACTCTAATATGGCTAGCAAATAAAATGACGATTGAATCATTTTTTGATATAATAGCTAATGACAACCATATAAAGAGCCACATTAAAGAAGATGAAACATAATGATCAAGACTATGATTTAGATACATATGTTGCTAAACAAGATGTTTTCTTAAATTGATAATTACGTATTGATGCACCTCTCCACCCTAAATATCCTCACTCATTGGCTAGTAATTTATATAATGTATTAGGTGGCTATCCTTAGGGAATTAATACTATTCATAATATTACCACTCTAATGGATCTTCCTTCCACCCTCATCCATCTACCCTTCATCCCTCTCCTGTGATTCCCTCCCTCCTTCATTCCATGGGAATCCACCACCATGTCCCTTTCTCTCCACTATTTTCTTGCTCTCCCATCCTTCTATATATATTTCCACACCATTGTTACTACCTAAGCACTACCCTATATACATGTAGATATGTTCTTCATACCATTCCCCTCCTTGTATCCTATGAAATCTAACCTTATGGTGTAGCTTCTCCTTCCATTTACCATGTGTTTATTTCTAGACCTTCCCCTCTTTATACATTCTCCTTTTTGTCCTACACTACTCCCTGCCACTAATATGTCCTATACCTTGGATGTACTTTATTGAAGTTAACTAACTTTCAGTATCGCCAAAAATTGAATTATTATATTTTTTAAAGCATTAAAATGTGTATAATAAGCACAATCCATGCTTCCTAATTTCAAATTCACTAATATCTATCCGAATTAACTAGGTTCATTACAATAAGATAATCATATAGCCATAATTAGTTGTCAAGATAATGAGTAAAAGTTTTCATGTACCATCCTTCCACATGCCACCATTAGACATACACATAAGATTCATGAACATCCATACCTATGAGCATCAAATACAAGAGTATAACTATATATATATCATGCACATCATCAACATACACAAAATATCCCACCCATCATCAACACAACTAATGGATTCCCATATCCTTATTATCTATGTTCTCATGTACAAATAAATTGGCTTGTGCATGAGGCTTTCAGTGAGTCCACTTTCGTAGAGCATACACACAACTAAAAAGGTGCCCCTAAGGTATTTGTCTCCTATATCTATCCTCTTAGCCTATCCTTCTCTATGGATATGTTCCACTCATATCTACCACCTTGAGGTGATCCATGTCTTAATCCTTGTCAAGGTCACTCCTCCTCTCTACCTATATCCTTTCTCAATGAGCTAGATCTATCACTACTACTCCCCAAAACACCTACATTTAAATATTAAGAAAATGTTTAATAAATCATACAACATTGATTAAAACTAACTAAACAATGAAAGGATTTAATATTATAACACCTTATGAATTATATTGAATGTCCCCACCTTGAAATTTATAGCCATCGATGTCAATCACTTATTCATACTATAGCTTTGTTCTCCAAAACACCTACATTTATATAAAAGTGATTTTTTAAGAAAAATAATATTTAACCTACTTTTAACTCAACAATAATGGATGTATTTCTATCATAAACTCTTCATACTCATAACAGAATCATAGCCTAGGTAAAGTATAAAAAATATTGTTTCCAACCTCATATGTAAATCTAGAGTTAGAGTGCCAAAATTGTTGAATTTCATCCTTTGTGCTATTTTTTAGCTTCTTATCGACTCATGGAAGCCTACTGCTAAAAGCCCAAGTATGATTTTCAATAGGAATTTCTAATCATGATCTTATTGATAGTACTTTTGATAATTTTTTACGATTTAGGCTTAATTCAAGACAAGTTTACCTTAATAATTGAGCCTTTTTAATTTTTTAATTTCCTACTAATGATGTTATTACTCTATGAGCAACTCTTTTATCTTTTTCCTTACTAAATTATTTACAATAGAATTGAATGCATTAAAAAAACTTTAACAACAATATTATTTCGATCAAACTTTTTGTTTACATGAATCTTTGAAATTTATTTAGTAAAGGTCTCATTTTGTACATTTCTTTAGTAATTGTATAAAAATTTGGAATTTTTTGGTTAATGTCTTATTGGAAAACCATTCATTGAAATTTTTTGAAGCCCACAACCGAATGGTTTGTGATGACCTCTTGCCTTCAAGAATTTCTATTATGCTCATCAATTTCAAACCATTTTTGGGTTCTTGAATGTTTTTAAATTTTAAAAAACTCATTACAAAAAGATGGTTTTTGAATTTCTTTTTCTTCTTCACAAAGGTTCTCTCTTCTTATGTAATTTGGAGACACATTGAGTTTCATTGGTTCATGTGAGCTATCAATTTAATCATTGTTATCAACAATTTGATTATTGAGTGCAATTTCAATGTCATAGGGTTCATATCCACATTAGTCAAGAAATTGTTGATGTATTTCTTCTTCTTCTTCTTCTTCTTCTTCTTCTATGATGCTACTCTTATCAATAGGTGTTCCATCAAATTTTACAATATTTTCACATTCATGTTCAACATTTTTATTTTCAATATTATTGTCACTTTCATTTTTTAAACATTTCATTATATTGAACATTAAAATATCCAATTTAAATGTCATTTAAGGGTAAATAAGGATCTTCATCTTCTTTCAATATATATTTATAACAATTATATATATTTAAGGGTAAATATATATTTTTAACATATATAATATGTATGGTTGGATTAGTGAGATATTTATAACAAGTATGCAATGAAGTCAAAATTTATTAGATTTGATTCTTAATAAATTAGTTTTAACGAAATTCAATTTATAGCTTTATGCAATCTATAAGTTTAAATAGTTTGATGGTATATAAACTTTATACATATAAAAATATGATAAATGTCTAATTATTTTGCTTTCCAATCTATAATTTTTTGATGTTCTTGGCTATATAATTGAAGTTGATTTATGTTAACAACTATTAGATGAAATATTTTTATCCCCAATTATTTTCAAATAATTTTATACTAATCTTTGTATTCTTATTCTTTCTTTCATCGTTTCATTTAAAATTTGAACCATTTAAGAATGCTATCTTATAGATTATAGTTGTCTTCCAATTCTTTTTAAATTGTTAATGGTATGAAAATATTATTGATGAGTAGATGAATTATTACAAGTTCTATTTTAGATTTGTATTCCCTTTATCTAGATATATTATTTACCAAAGTCTCATTGCTCTTATATATATATATATATAACATGGAAAATGTAGATCATGTTCCACCTGTGCTAGATTCTTTGTTTGCAAATACTAGTAATGAGATTAAAAAATTGAGAGATTCATTAGCACAGGGTGCAAACTCGGGGATATATAGTGAAGCATGCATGTTAATATTGCATAGTCTAGAAAAACTAAAAGATGAACTTGAGAGGACTAGTGCGTATTCCCCAGATAGAGTGACTGCTATTCTTTCCCGCATGCAGGAAGAAGTGCATGTTGACGTTCCCCTTAAACAAATACAGGATAGTGTCACCAAAGAAATGATAAAAGCCACTTGTTTTCCATTTTATCAAAATGTGTGTAAGGTTAGGGGATACCAGGTCACTAAATGTGTCGATCATGTTATGGCCTCAATGATCTATCCATGATTTCTCGCAGCACATGGTCTATACCCAAACAATGACCAGATTCCATTATATTTTGTTCAACAGTTGTATGCTGAGGTCCATTTGGGCCTCAAAGTTAACTACCTGGACATTCCACTATATGCTGGTCAGGGGCGTGGTAGGATTGCTGATAGGCCCACCTATCGTCGAGCAGATAGACCACCCCAAGTGTTTAGGGTATTTTTTGGTGACATGTCTCCTGCTATCACCCCAGCTCTAGCCCCCATAGCAAATGAGGTTGTCATTGCTTCCCAAAAGGAAGAAATTGACACAGTAGGTGACATTGCGGCTGCCACCACTAGGATATCTGATGATCGTATAGGTCAGTATTTGATGTACAGACATTCCTGATCCACACCATTTTCAGCACAGTGGACCACCATGGATCCTTTTACAGTGGCCAACATCCCTACTCCTACACAACTTGATGCACTTACATGAGATATGTCACACATGACTCTACATTGTTTGGCTGAGGACTTGTTGGAGGCATATGCCCACATTGCATCAGACAATGGGATGGGTATAGAGCATGTTAGAGATCATTTGAGATGTAGAGGTTGTTTAGTTCTAGGATCCCATCACTCTCAGTCAAGCACTAGTGTGCATCAGGATCCATCTACAGTTCATACGACAGCTACACAGACTATGGGTTTTACTGATATGTTGATTGGTTCTGGTTCATCATCACCAATGCCATCTCACCTTCATAGTAATCTACATTCATCATTTATGGCATGACATGGGATAGATCATATGGATGCAGATGTTGATTCGTCGCTTGATTGTTTGGTGGATATGGTGGAGGCAACTATTTCAGAGGACTTAGGTCATCTGATAGTAGATGATGTGCATGTATGTGTGCATGTGCATGTTTCAATTCTTTTTTCATTATTATTATTATTATTATTTTTTAACTAGATATTCATGTAAGTTGATATATATGTGGATATATATTGTTACAGGTGGACATACCTCATATCACTCCTAGCCTTGGTCTAGATCATGTGCATGATCGATGTGACTCTGTGGATGAATCTGCTGTCAGTGGACATGTGAGCTTTACATTTTTATATAATCACATGTGTATATGTACATGCAATATATTTATGTATGCATAGATCTAGATTGATAGTTAAAAATAAAAGTTCATTTAAAAATAACTTTCATAAAATTTATTTAATATAAATTATATGTATTTAACACATCTTGTACACAATTTTATTTGCAGGGCTCAACACATCCATCAGAGCAGGACCGTTCTCATTTAGATGGCCATTCGTCTAGGAGTAGACATTCATATTAGGTCATGCACTCTAGATTTATGATCTTGACCACATGTATTTGATTATATGATGATATTTAATAGTATTTGATATTTGATGATCTCTAACTTACATTTGCTTATTTTGTTGATCTTTAGTATTCGACATTTGATGATCTTTAATTTACATTTTGCTTTTATGATATGTACATATATTGTCTTATATGATATATACATACATTTTCTTCTTTTCTTATAATATGTGTTATGTTTATATGTATTGAATCCCTTTACATGTATGTACATGTGTTTGCTTATGGTTTAAACATGTTTACACATAATATATGTTTGCATTTGCTTTAAATATTCAATATACATACATTTTTTCTTATTTTATGATCTCTTACAACTTACATTTCCTTATATTCAATATACATTTGATCTCTAGTAGAATTTTAGGGAAATCAATGCCACTTTATAATTAAGTTCATTCATGCTGATCACACAAATATTTTTTAAAATGACTTAAGCAACATGAACCATTGAGTTGAGAAATCGATATAATTCCTTTGAAAAGTAACTGAAATTCAATTCAAATATAATTAAATTTAATTCAAATTATACCCTCTATTATACATTTTTGACATCTAACTTTGAAATTAATTCAAATATAATTAAGAAAATTCAATTCAAATTATACCTCTACTATACATTTTGACACTTTTAACAAAATTCTAAAATTACTAGATATGTTGTGCATACCTATGAATTAAATATGCTCCAACAAACCCACAATGAAATAACTTGTTTTTTTTACCACTTGATTCATTTAAACTAAGATCTAGTTATTCCATTTACACTTGAATAATTTTGATTCACTTGGAGCATAGATTTTGGAGAAGCAGTTTTTGCACATTTATCAAGGAGGCAAATATTGGAGCTTGACAACTTTTCATTTTTATCAATCAAGGCAAAAATTGGAGGATAATTTAACTAAGTTGGTAGAGGACTTGTTTAGAGTCATCTTTAAGTTGAAGAAGAAAATGGGACAACAAAGAAAAAGAAAAAATGAATCTCAACGAAAATTGTCAAAAGAAGAAGAACAAAAAGATGACCAAAACTTCTTGGAAAAATTACCTAGAGCAGAAACAAGGTACATGCTTGTTTCTTCTCTCTCACTCTCAAGTGTAAAAGCTTAGGACTTTTACTTTGAAGGTTTCTAAACCATCATTGCACTTTGAATGATTATAAATACTTTTAAATGTCCTCAAGTCATCTTGGTCATGCAAGTTGCAATGTTTATATGATCCTTGACTCCACCTCTTAAGCCAATTTTGTTTCAAATATTTGTGTTTTGTGTCTTTGATCTTTTATTTTCATCACTTCAATGTTCTCAAATTATTTTTATGTTTTATGCTCTAGGGATTCCTCAAGTTGGAGTCGAGCCAAATCTAGATATTGGATCAAACGAATCTGTTGAAGAACACATGGACCTTGAAGTTAGGGAGGAGACCCAAGTCAAACAATGCTTGTTGGAGAGGGGTCAAGATCACTTCCTTCTACTGGTATGGATGAGCATATAAAACTAGCACAAAATTCTCTCACTTATAGCTCATCATGTTTTATCAGTTTGTTTGCTTGCATACATAAACTTCACTTATATTTAACATCATCTCTCACTTTTGTTTGCAAAATATTTTGTGACACATGTACATAGGAAGGGCTCAACAAGCAGGAAGTTTTCATGCTGAAGTCAAGCCAAATCTAGACATTTGATCAAATGAATCCGCTCAAGAATGCATGGTCCTTGAAGATAGGGAGGAGGCACAATTTCAAACAATGCATGTTGGAGAGGGGTCAAGATCACTTCCTCCTACTGGTATGGATGAGCATATAAAACTAGCTGAGAAGGTGGGGAAACAAATTTCTCATAGAAATGTAGATCATTTACTTGAAATGGATATGGAGAAACTGAAATATTATGCCAACCAGCCTTATAATAAGAGAAAGAGGTCAATGAATAAATCTATAAATGGAATAATCAATCATCATTTCAATCATCTTGATACACTTGAAAAAACCCAATTGTTATCACGTTTACTTCTTCGTGATGAGCTCAAAGAATCATTATAATTGTTGGGTGTTCATTCAGCATCAAATAAGAAGAAACACATGGGATTACAAAAGGATATTGTTCAAAATGTTAAAAAGGGTTTAGATTCCATTGGGAAAGGATCTCGATCAGTGGATAAGGCCACTCACAAGAAGGCGGATGTTGACATCTACCGTACATCAAAGATATAGCAAGAAAAACAAGTTCCGATCTTCAACCGGAATCAAGCTATAGTAGAACCACATTGATAAAATAATAAGAAAAAAAGAGAAAGTTTTTGGATGAGAGTTTAGAAGGAAATTGGGAAATTATGTGTAGATCTCCTTGTTCTGACAAGATTGAAGATGCTGTTAGGAACTTGGTATCATGTTTTTAGCATGATCAGACTCATCCATCATCAAATACTAGAGATGTTATGAGACACAGGATTGGACCTAGTATTTATGAAAATCATATCAAACATTGGCTAGAAATAACACAATTTGAGATGTATATGAACTTTTGTAATGCATATCCTCATATAAAGATTGGGCAAACAATGTTTCAAAGGTTAAAGCCATATTATGTGAAGATAAACAAGTTTTTTGAAACTTGTTGTTGTCGTTATTATATTGAATTTGATCTCTACTATTAGGTGTTTTGAAAGATGAGAAAAGAAAGATATGGGTTTCAAAATGCACCTCCTAAACAGGCAAGTTTGTTCATAAAGTCTATATTATGTGATCATGAAAATGGACCTCAAATAAACTGCATAAAAGGAATTTTTGAGACATGTGGAAATTTGGCTAAATTTCCTTCAAGAATTGAGGATACTGACCTAACAAAGACAGTAAATTGCAAGAGGTAAGTACTATTTTTAGAGAGTTTATATGTTTCAATTTCTCATAGATTTTTATTTTGATTCTCTTCGATGTAATGTTTCATTGATCAAGTGTGGTTTATTAGTTATTCCCATATTTTATTGACATAGGTACAAGTATGTAAAGTTGCAAACAAATTTTGGGAAATAATCCACAAGGTTGAACTATGTAGAAGAGGAGATTCCCATTGGAAATTTATGGAAGATTTTCAAAATTTGATACGACCATACATACATCATTCATTTTTGCTAAGTGTATGTAAAGCACAACAATTCAAACATTTATATTACCTCTCCCACATGGAACAAATTTATCAAGTAGTTGACTTTTGCAGAAAATTACCCTTGTACCATCAAAAAGGAGATTCAATCGTATATTACTTTTCAAAGCAGATCACTATTATGGTTCATGTGTGTTATCGACATGCACAATCAGAATTGGATGGTGTTGAAAGTACAGATGAAGAACGAGCCATTAAGAAAGAATATCACTTTTATATTAGTGATGATAAAGAGCATGGCACACTTTTTGTCCAACATTGCTTTACAATAATTTTTGAGAATTTGAGAAGTAGGGGTGTAAAATTTGAAAATCATTTTGTATGGTTAGATGGATGTGCGACATAATTCAAATCTTCACGGCCATTCTATGCACTTTGTAGATATCATAAAATCTATAAAATACCACATGCTTGGAGTTTTTTTGAGAGTGGGCATGGAAAGGGTGAGCATGATAGAGTAGGAGCTTGCATCAAACGAGCTTTAAGAAAGCATCAAATGAGTTATCCAGAAGATCGTCTAGACAATGCACATGATGTTGTTGAATGGTGCAAGAAACACTTTGCATCAAATGTGGTTGACACATCTTCAAGAACAAACC
>VDFB02109135.1:0-22471 GCA_007258455.2 Sequoia sempervirens | reverse complement strand
AAAAAAATTGGAAATTACACATCAAATTTTACAAGCACCCGACGAACATCGTATTTTACATATTTCGTCGATCTATTTCGTCGTATTTTGCAGTCAAATCTATTAGTGTGGTTTGATTATTTTCCAAGTGCTTTTGAGAAAATTAATAAAGAAGAGAATTCAAAGTGATGAATGTGTTCAAAATGTGCTCTGGTATGTGCTCCACATTTCTCCTATGTTGATCCTATGCTTGTACAGATTTGAAGGTTTACTAATGGTGATCTAGTGGTGATACATTCTGAGTTGAAACTTCTTTTTTGATGGCATGTGAAAATTACATTCATCGGTGTGTGAATTGTTCTGGAAGAGTTGGTCTTTTGTGGACTGGGAGAAATGTTTCTCCTCCACATTCCTCTATTGTTCTGTTTCAGATCTTGTAGATCTGGAATATGTCTTACATTGGTGTTCTCTTGGTTCTGGAAAAGAAACTCATGGTTTGGTGTTCCAGAAGTCATGTTTCTGAGTTGTTGTATGTGGTTGCACAGTCCGGATGGACTGATGGAAGAAGTTTGGTGTTCAAAGATTGTTGCACTTACTGTGGATGTATCTGAAGGAATCTAAGATGTGTTCTCATGCATAATAAAGTGTGTTGTTTCGTCCACATGTCATCTTCTTGTTAGGAATCATGTACACCAATGCTCATTTGTGTTTTTATTAGGTTTGGCCAACCTGGTGTTTACACTTCATTTAAAGAATTGAAATTTAATTAAGGAAGTGTGTGGTTGATCCAAGACATTATTTTTGGTCTTGGTTAAATATTTTTATTGGTCCACTCTCATTCCTTTCCACTGCAGGAATGTTGAGTTGTTGACCTAATTTGAATTTATGAAATGAAGCTTATGTGCCGACCTTGGAGAAATTTTCTAAGGTTGAAGATAGTATAAATGTAATTTGAATTGTGAAAAATTAAGGTGTGATGAAAAGTGATGAAGTAAGACACAAATCATAAGAGCAGAAGTGTGTGTGAGTGAGTTGAGGCAACAATACTTCCTTGTGTTAGACTCTTGAAGGCAGTAAGCTGAAGGTTTCTAAAATTTTATGATCAAGGCTGTGAATGTGTATTAATTGTTGTGGTGGATCTTTTTTTCTCTTTTGTATCTGCAGGTAGTGATCCTCCCTGTTAGATAGTGAGCCTTTTTGTACGCAGTGAGCCTTTGTATTTGGACAGTGATTCCTCTTCTAGGAAATGAGCCTCTGTATTTAGTTTTACATTCTCTTTATATTGTGAGTTAATCTTCACCATGTTTTTTCCTTCATTGGATTCTCCATGTAAAAAATTGGTGTTCATTGTGTTGATTTACTTTCTGTTATTTGTGTTTCATGTTCATACTTAATAACATAATAGTATGGTTGTGGAATTGATAAGTGTTGAAGTTTTGAATTTGAATTTGTGTGACAACTGATTCACCCTCTCTCTTAGTTGTCCTATGTATTTTAACACATCATTGGTCTTATGACACAAAATTAAATGTGTCATCTTTGAAAATATATCCACCACCACAAATATGGAATCATGCCCTCTTTGTGTCCTTGGAAAGCCAAGAAAAAAATCCATGCTAAGATCCTCCCATGGCCTCTTAGGTATAGGTAATGGCTAATACAATCCAATATTCTGACTTATTCCTTTCACCAACTGACATACTCTACAACTTTGTAAAAAATTATTCACATCTTGTTGTAACTGTGACCAATAATAATTCTCACTGACAGGAGCAACGGTCTTACTCAACAGAAATGTCCAAACATTCCTCCACTATGCTTCTCCTTGATTAGATTCTCTCTCATAGAAATCCTTGGAATACACAATTGGCTTCCGCTAAACAACATCCCATCTTGGATTAAGAAATCAAGCCATCTCATCCTATCCAATGTAACAGGTTCTAAACAAGCCTTCCAAGCTTCTACAAATTCTGAATCTTCAAGATACAAACTCTTGAGTTCATTGAATCCAACAATTTCTATATTCATTTCCATCAAAAAAAATTTCCTTCTACTCAAGGCGTCTGCACCTCTGTTTGACATTCTACTCCTATGCTTCAAAACAAAGGTATAACTCTGCAAAAACTCAACCCATTTTAAGTGCCTTTGATTTAACTTTCCTTGACTATTGAGATATTGCAAAGCCTGATGATCAGTATGTAAAACAAATTATTTTGGAAAAAAATAGTGTCTCCATTTCTTCAAAGCCTGGACTATAGCATAAAACTCCTAATCATATACAAAATATTTCTTCTTAGCACCATTTAACTTCTCACTAAAATAGGCAACAGGCTTACCTTCTTGACTCAAAATAACTCCTATGGCAGTGCCACTAGCATCACAATCTACCTAAAAGACCTTATTGAAATCTGGAAGTGCCAAAATAGGTTGCTCTGTAACTTTCTTCTTCAACATATCAAAACTTTTGGTTGCTCCTGTAGTCCACTTAAACTCTTCTATATCCCCTCTCGTCACTTCAGTTAGAGGTGCAAAAATACTACTAAAATTATTAATAAACTTTATATAAAAACTTGCTAGACCATGAAAAGATCTTACCTCTATAACATTCCTTAGGGTATGCCATTCAATGATAGCTCTCACATTCTCTAGATCCATTTTAAGACCCTTTGTTGAGACAAAAAATTCCAAATACACCAACTCTCTCTTCACAAAACTACATTTTTTCAAATTAATCAACTTCTCCTCCCTTGGCTTCTCAAAAACTCTTTGGATATGCATCAAGTGCTCCTCCAATGTCTTACTAAAAATTAAAATATCATCCAAATAAACAATAAATTTTTTTCCTAAATATTCTTTCAATACCTCATTCATAAGCCACATAAATGTGCTTGGTGCATTGGTTAGCCCAAAAGGCATGACTAACTACTCGTACAAGCCCTCTTTGGTTTTGAAGATTGTCTTCCATTCATCTCCTTCTCTAATTCAGATCTAGTGATATCCAACTCCACTCTTCAAATATATCTTTGTGAAGTACTCAGATCCACTCAAACAATCCATAATGTCATCCATTCTTGGCAAGAGAAATCTATACTTGATGGTGATCTTGTTGATGGCTCTAGAATCTATACACATCCGCTATTCCCCATCCTTTTTTGGTGCTAGTACTATAGGTACTGCACATGGACTCAAACTCTCTCTGATCAATCCCTTCTACAACAACTCTTGCACTTGTTTGTTCAACTCTTCACTCTCTGTTGGAGTCTTACAATGAGATGCCTTATTCGGAAAACTGGCTCCAAGAATCAAGTCCATCTAATGACTAATCTTTCTTACTAGAGGCAAACCTTCAGGTACGTTATTAGAAACAATATCTTGAAACTCATTCAACAAATCTAAAACCTCTACAGGTACCTCATTAGTATCCTCTTTATCAACTCTAGTTATCAATGCAAAACAAAAATGCTCATGCTTCATACCTTCTAAGAAATTTCTTCCATCAACCAAACAAATTCTTGCATTATTGCATACCTTTTCCTCTGCCTCTTTTAAGGGATTCAACTTATGACGAACTCCATCCTTTTTCAAAGAATAGGTGTTGGCATGTCCATTATGTACTTCTCATCGATCAAACTACCATGGTCTACCTAACAACATATGACAAACATCCATAGGCATAATATCACATAATATCTCATCATGGTAATTTCCAATCTTGAACTTTACCAGACATTGTTCATTTACCAAAGCCTTATGGTCCTTCTACAACCAAGCAATCCAATATGGATTCAGATGCCTTCTTCTCTCCAACCGCAACTTACTAACCATTGCTTTTGAAACAAGGTTATTAGTACTACCTCCATTAATAATAATATTGCAAAATTTACCTTCACACTTACATCTAGTGCAAAATTAATTCTTCCTTTGAATTGGTTCCTTCTCCTCATTTAGCAAGGCTCTTCTAGTGACAAGAACCTCTCCTCTTTCTGCATCCTCAAAATTTAAAGACTCGACATCTTCATCTACATGTGTAATTCGTGCATTACCCTCAGGACTTCTATTTTTCCTTCCTTGATGTTGAGGACACTCATAGGCTCAATGTCCTTCTTCTCTGCACTAGAAATAGGTTCCATGGAAGCCTCCTCTTCCCAATCCTCATCCAGATCTTCCTCTTCCTCTTTGGTTTCCATTATTTTGATCACGAGGATGGTAGGTGTTATCCCCTTTCTGGTTTTGGATGCTACTAGAGCCTTCACCCTTCTTTTGATCTTCATTTCGACCTCCATATGACTGTCCACTAGTCTTTACTCCGCAGCCTCAACCGTGTTGTTTGTTCTCCCTCTTGTTCAGTCATTCTTCAAACTTTAGAGAAAAATAATAAGCATCCTCAATGGTGGTCATTCTTACCAGTGCCAATTCTTCCTGTATTCTTGGCTTCAACCCATTAATATAACAAGCAACTTTCTCTTTATTCACCTCAAAATTTCTTTTCTGAATTAGAACCTTGTGAAATTCCTCTATGTATTCTTTCACCATCCTTGTTCCTTGCCTCAAGCTCTAATTCATAATCAACTAGAATAAATTGTTTCTTCAATTTTGACACCATTTTGTCCCATCTAGAAATTTTATATTTCCCTTGTCTTCCTCTTTCTAATTGGACCTCTTTCCACCATATACTGGCATGACCTTTCAATTTTGTCTTTGAAAACCTCACTCTGTGGGGGATCTTCAATCTCCTCAAACTTAAAAAATTCCTCCATTTCGTTGATCCAATCGATCAATTCTTTAGGATTCTAACTTCCACTGAAAGTTAAAACCTCCATTTTACGTCTCTTCCTAATGTTTGAGATCACTCACAACAATATTCTTTCTCCAAGATCCATTGGATCCCACTCTTCCTCTTCCATTTCCTCTTATGTTTCATCTTCATTGTCATCTCTTTCTCAATGCACATCTCTTCTTCAAACCTCTTGCTGCAAGGTTTCTAATTGCCTTCTAAGGGCTTTGATTTCATCTCTAGGTGGATCTCTTCCTCCACCACCTTGGCCTCTACCTCTGCCATGCTGGGTAAGTATTAGAGGCATCTTGAACTCAACACACACTCACAGGTCCTACTGCAACTGCCTCACATTTGATGCTCTGTTATAGACTTAGGAACTATTGTTATGATACCACTTGATGAGGGCCACACCGCCCAAAACCCACACAAATCACCACAATAGATACCAACACAAAAGATGCAAGAAATAAAAATAACTCACTTTCAATTATTTTCTAGAAAATGAAATTACAGATTCAAAACTTACATGCTAGAGCCTCATGGGCTTGATTCATTACACCAAAATCAAGTCTAAAAACAAAATGTATTATTCGGAGCCACAATCTGCACTATTGGAGCCACTTTGTACAACCCCCACTTAACCCTTTTATTTTACCCAATAACCTCCCTAGAATGTTCTAGAAATTTCAACTTTCCCTTTTGTTTTGGCACCAAAAGTCCCACCATTTGATTTTTGGCCTAGGAAGAAATTTTAATGAAATTCACTCTTTAGAGGGGCAACTTCACGGGGCCATAACTTTTGATTTGAGTGTTCGATTGACTATTATAACATATTGTTGGAAAGCTATTGAAGAGATCTACAACGCCAAACCCACTAAAGGTCGATTTGTCAGCTTTTTGAGCTATTTCGAGGCCTCTAAGTTTTTCATATATAAATTTGAAGCTGCATTGGAGAAATTTCCCATGATGGAAACTTTAATATCTCCCAAACCGTGCAGGGTATTGAGATGATTCTTTCATGATCGAAAATGTTTTTCAGTTCCGCTCTTTGGGGTAAATTTTTAGGTCCATACAAGCACGTTTAGGCTGAATTACTAAAAATAGTAAGTGACCGTTTTTCACCTTTTTGACTCCTGACTATCTTACTCCTTAAGTGCCACCATGGAACTCAAAACAACTAAAGAAATTAAGGAAAAACATTTTTTTTGGGTAATGCAAGATTGCCCTACACCGTTGGATGCTCCTACATCACAACTTTAGGAAGAATACTCGAGCCCCAACACAACAATGATGACCAACCATTAGAAGTTATTTAACATTGGATCAAATATCCTGATTTACCTAACTATCTTCTAGATTTTTCTCTGCTCCATTTTTTTTTATCTTCCTTCTTAATGATAAAAAATCTTTTATTTCTTAATATCTCTAAAAAATAACTTTTATAGCTTTAGAGTTTGGTGCTAAATTGATTTTTTTCTAAACCCACTCCAATTTACATGATATCAATTTATCCAAAGGTAATCCACAAATTTACCCCCCAAACATCTTCCATGATCTCTTTGCACTCACTAAGTTATAGGTAATCAGATAAGGGCTAAAATACATTCCACACATCAAACCTAGAAGTTTTTGCTTCTTCCATTATTAATGTACCATGATAAATGTTATGATAATGGGCCTACACATTATCATAAAATTATAAATTTATGAGTCATTTGAAGGGTTTAAAATGGAAAGGATTATGCTAAGATTACTTGAGTCTAAATACTTCATCTATATAATTTTAATCCACCATGCTTCAAGATTGATGAATATATCCCAAACAAGTTTGGCACCTAAAACCATATTTTTTAGTAGTGATATTATTCTAGTATCCTCATCACCTTTGTCATTTCTTCCCAATTAATAAGAGGAATCATTTTGACATATTTGGAAATTTCCAAATATATATTTTAAAAATATTCATCCAAAATTTGTGAAATTTATTATTGAGCTAAATGCATGACACCATGCAGGTGGTAATTGTAGCCAACACTGCTTTGATCATTAAGATTTTATTGGCCAAGGTAAGACATCAATCTTTCCAAAATTAGGACTTGGATTTGTAGGCCTTAATCATGTCTTAATTTTTGGTTCTCATCACCCATTTGAATAGTGTTACTTGCAATTATTTTCTTGGAATTCAGCCAATACTAAAAATAAGATCAGTTGTAATCTACCTTTATTTATACCAGATTACTAGTGTGGAAGAATAAGAATTTTAATTTATCATAATTTATTAATTGGTTAGAAGTTTCAATATACCCATCTAGAGCATGTTTAATTACATTTTCTACCTCCATATGGGACTTCCCATATAAATTCATCACCAACAAATTATTGATGTGTAATGGGTTCTGGATTCCTAACAGTCGATGCTTTGGTCTAATCGCCCATGGTTTTTGATATTCCTAGAGATTTGACCATCAAAATGAATAGGAAAGGGGATAACACATTACCTTGCTAAAGACATATTAAAGCTTTAAAGTACCTCATTAAAATAATAGAAAAGTATAGAGTAGAGCCAAATATAAATCACATCGAGCTGCTCCTTTTCAAAGCAATTTTTTTAAAAATATTCATCAATAAATACCATGTTACTTGGCCATAAGTCTTTCTTATGTCAAGAAAGTAATAATAATTTACTTTTGAAGTGAGACAAAAATAAAGTGAACAAATTCATATGCAACAAAAATACCATCCATAATGGTTCTACCAAGAATAAATTCACTCTTCTCCATTGAAATATTTTTTAGTAAAATTATGTTAGGCCTATTCACCACCACCTTGGAGATGATTTTGTAGGTAAATCTGCACAATGAAATGTGATAAACATATATAAAGGGGACACAATAATATTTCTTCATAATGAGGTTGGTATTTGTATTATTGAGATCTTTAGAAAAATGTGCTTTAAGCATTACTACGTAAAAATGCTTGCCTAAGAAATCCCAAAACTTTTGGTAGAATAAAATAAGGAAATTATCTAGCCCCAATACCTTAGTTGGGTGCATTTATAAAATGGTGGCCTTGAATGAGAGGTATCATCCTCAAAAACTAAGCTAGATATTATTGATCATCTCATTTATAATAAAAATATTGTAAGATAGATTAGAAGTCAATAATTCCTGTTGAAATATCTAACAACTTCTATACACACTTCTTCAACTATATCCACCTAATTTTCATCTAAATTTTGAATAGGATCAATTCTATTTTGTACTATCCTCATTTTTTGAGGTATTATTAAAGAATTTTGTGTTGATATCCCCTACCTCTAACCATGATTCTCTTGATTTTGATTTCCAAAAAAAATCTTCTTTAGCCAAGAAATTCACTCATTACTCCATTAAATCACTTTATTTGAAGTATTTTACTTGATTCATTCTATGCAACATGAAATTTTAAATGATCATTTCTGATTCTTTCTATTCAAAACAAATATTTTTGAAGGAGTAAGCATTCCAATAATTGAGAAAATCTTTCAAAGAACTTAATTTCTTTGAAAATATGAACATTGATGAGGTGGATACTAAGCTCATACATTGAATAAAATTATCTTTCATTTTTACCTATGAACCTTGTAATTATGGTATTAATATGATTGATTATATGATAAATTATTCACTATCATAGTTAATAATGGTGTATGTATTTATGTTTTTCTAATCTATGTAAAACAAGATTTCAATGCTAACAATATTGGTGGAACGTTTTGTTTTTGTTGAGATAGGGTAATAATAGATTATCCAACTCTAGATGATAGACTTTGAAAGAAGTGGGATAAATGCTCACATCTCAAGTAGCTCCAAAATGGTCACAACTCTGAAATATTTGTAGTTCTAGAATGCAATATGGTGCAGGTGCACCCTTGCAAGAACATGCCTCCATGAGGAAACTTTGAATTTTTAGTTTAAATATGATGTCTTAGTGTTGTAATAAGGTCAACTATACCATTTTGAGTTTGTTTTAGGTCATATTTTATCATTTTGGGGTCATTGGATACATAATGTAAAAGTTGCAAAAATTGACAAAATGTTGTCAAGCAATATTGTAAAAATGCAACAAATTGTAAAATGGGGGAATGTGAAAGGTCAGGTAGTTGGAGAGTTAGTTTTAAGCATTGGTTTTGGTTTATAAAAGCAATTTGAAGCTTCACAAACTTTGAGGAAGGCTGGAGGATGATGTATGAATGAAGAAATCAATGAAATCCCCTATTTTTTGTATTTTATCTGCAATTTCTTGATTTTAGGCCACTGTACGACCATGTTTTGTAAATAAATCCTATCCTCCAAATTTGGAAATTAAATCCTTGTGAATCTATTTCATTTTTCAATTTATTTCATTTAAATCCATTCAGGTTTGAAAAATTTATGATCAAATCTCTTCAGGCGAGTAAAACCTTGATTTAGGGTAAGCATGTGTATTCAAAATTGTGTTTCTTACGTTTCCACCTTTGAAAATTGTTATAAATTGGTGTGTAAGGATTTTCTAGTGTATCCTAAATGATTCCTAGGTTTCAAAGCTAGTGCATATGGTTTTGGGTTGGTTCAAGGAAGCCCTAGGTTTGTAACTTGTGAAAATTATGAAAATAACAATGTAAAGTGGGGTTTTAAGAGATTTGATTGTGGTAAATGTGTCCTTCTGGATTAACCTTGTTTATAAAAGATATTTATGTGTATTTTGAGCCATCTCTAGATAGGGTTTGATGAATCTATGAGTTTGTGGCCATTGTTTATTGACTAAACAGTTATGGAAGGCCAGTGATAGTCCTAATTCAGAGTCTAAAGTGAAGGTTTAGTATAAGTGTTTGTTGAAATATCATGAATACAGATTTGGGAATGGTCTAACTCTATTTTGCAGATATACTGGTACATGTTGTTGCCATTGGTGAAGTGAAATGGGCTTGGGGATTTGAAGTTGCTTATTGATGGGCCCTAAATGGGCTAGTTGCTAATTAGGACAGTCCATTTTGAGAGTTCTCCTATTTGAGTTGTTTATGTTGGTGAAAGTGTTTGAGTTAGTCAATTTGGTGTTGATTATGGTATTTTGAAGATTCAACAAGAATTTATATTCCTTAATCTCAGTTTTGGTGTTATGAAACATGAGTTTTGTGAAGGAAAGGTGAGTCCTAGTTGCAAGGACAAGCAAGATTTGGTTGTGTTCTTTTCAAGTTGAGTTTGGTGAAGTTTTTTTTTCCCCTGCATTATCATCAGTTTGGTATTAGAGCTAAAAAAAGGTATGGGAAAAGAAATATTTTGTGTGTTTGTGGTTGTGTGTTTGTGGTTGTGTGGTTGTGGTTTTGTGTAGGTGGGTGGCCAAGAGACTAGGTAGAGAAAAGTGGAAAGACCTTGGTGAGGCAGAGAGTTGAGAAGAAGCAACAAGAAACTTGCTTGAGTAGAGAATAAGATGGATTTGCTGAGAAGGCATTTGCAGGCAGAGGAAAGAAGAAAAGAGAGAAAGAGGCAAGATAAGGTTGATAGAGAGATAGCAACACTAAAGAAAGACATAAGAAGATTGGATTTGAAGTTCTAGGAGTCCCAATTGAGGATGGAATAGTTGATCACACAAATGAAAAGTTGTCACTTGACAGTGGAAAAGAACATGGTATGGCCCATTAAGAAGATAGTCAAAAGGAGAAGACAAATGAAGAGAATAGAGGAAGAAGAAGTGTTTGAAGATGCATAAGAAGAATCCATGGATGAAGAAGACAAAGCTATTGCAACCATTCCCAAGCATGAAGATGAAGGTGTAGTAGAGATAAAGGACCTGATCTCAGAGGGAGAAGCTATTGAGTTGGTGTCAAGATTGGATGAAGAGAAGATCAAGGATGAATTGATCTTGGAGTCTTACAAAGAGTTGAAGAAAGATGGAGGTTTTTTGGTAGAAACAATGTATCATTTCTTTGTAGTACTAATATTTTGGACAAGGAACAATTTGAAGATCAAGATGCGGTAGATAGGAGAAGGACGAAGGGAGATTATAACACTTCAAGGCATGAAGAAGCAGATTCCAAGAGGCAAGAAAAAATGGGACCAAGTTGGCATAGACCAACTCAAACCAAAAGTGAATATGAAAGTGGTTGCAGGGCATGAAAGACTACAAGGAGGAGCATTTAATGATCCAATAGGACTTGGAAGTTTTTATTTTGCTGGGAGAATGGTGCAGGTGCACCCTTGCAAGAACATGCATGCATGAGGCAACTTCAAGTTTTTGGTTTAAATATGATGTCTTAATATTGTAATAAGGTCAATTATACCATTTTGAGTTTGTTTTAGGTCATAGTTGATCATTTTGGGGTCATTGGATACATAATGTAAAAGTTGCACAAATTGACAAAATGTTGTCAAGCAATATTGTAAAAAAGCAAGAAATTGTAAAATGGGGGAATGCGAAAGGTTAGGTAGTTGGAGAGTTAGTTTTATGCATTGGTTTTGGTTTATAAAAGAAATTTGAAGCTTCACAAACTTTAAGAAAAGTTGGAGGATGATGTATGAAAGAAGAAATCAATAAAATCCCCTATTTTTCTGTATTTTATCTACAATTTCTTGATTTCAGGGCACTGTACGACCATGTTTTGGGAGTAAATTCTCTCCTCCACCTTTGGAAATTAAAGCCCTATGAAGATATTTTCATTTTTTAATTGATTTCATTTAAATCCATTCAGGTTTGAAGATGTTATGAGAAAATCTCTTCAGGCAGGTAAAACATTGATTTAGGGTAAGCAGTGTGTATTCAAAATTGTGTTTCTTAAGTTTCCACTGTTGAAAATTGTTATAAATTGGTGTGTAAGGAGTTTTAAGTGTATCCTAAAGGATTCCTAGGTTTTAGAGCCTATACATATGCTTTTGGGCTGGTTCAAGGAAGCCCTAGGTCTATAAGTTGTGAAAATTCTGAAAATAATAGTGTACAATGGGGTTTTAAGAGATTTGATTCTGGTAAATGTGTCCTTATGGATTAACCTTGTTTATAAAAGATATTTATGTGTATTTTGAGCCATCTCTAGATAGGGTTTGATGAATCTATGAGTTTGTGGCCATTGTTTATTGACTGAACAGTTATGGAAGGCCAGTGATAGTCCTAATTCAGAGTCTAAAGTGAAGGTTTAGTATAAGTGTTTGTTGAAATATCATGAATAAAAATTTGGGAATGGTCTCACTATGTTTTTCAGATATACTGGTACATGTTGGTGCCATTGGTGAAGTGAAATGGGCTTGGGGATTTGAAGTTTCTTATTGATGGGCCCTAAATGGGCATAGTTGCTAATTAGGACAGTCCATTTTGAGAGTTCTCCTATTTGAGTTGTTTATGTTGGTGAAAGTGTTTGAGTCAGTAAATTTGGTGTTGATAATGGTATTTTGAAGATTCAACAAGAATTTCTATTCCTTAATCTCAGTTTTGGTGTTATGAAACATGAGTTTTGTGAAGGAAAGGTGAGTCCTAGTTGCAAGGACAAGCAAGATTTGGTTGTGTTCTTGTCAAGTTGGGTTTGATGAAGTTTTTTGTGCCCCTGCATTATCATTAGTTTGGTATCAGAGCTCAAAAAGGTTTGGGCAAAGAAAGAGTTTGTGTGTTTGTGGTTGTGTGGTTGTGGTTTTGTGTAGGTTGGTGGCCAAGAGACTAGGTAGAGAAAAGTGGAAAGACCTAGGTGAGACAAAGAGTTGAGAAGAAGCAATGAGAAACTTGCTTGAGTAGAGAATAAGATGGATTTGCTGAGAAGGCATTTGTAGGTAGAGGAAAGAAGAAAAGAGAGAAAGAGGAAAGATAAGGTTGAAAGAGAGATAGAAACCTAAAGCAAGACATAAGAAGATTGGATTTGGAGTTCTAAGAGTCCTAGTTGAGGATGTAACAATTGATCACACAAATGACAAGTTGGCACTTGATAGTGAAAAAGAAGATGGTATGGCCCAATAAGAAGATAGTCAAAAGGAGAAGACAAATGAAGAGAATAGAGGAAGAAGTGTTTGAAGATGCAAAAGAGGAATTCATGGATGAATAATACAGAGGTATTGCAACCATTCCTAAGCATGGAGATGAAGGTGTAGCAGAGATAAAGGACCTGATCTTAAAGGGAGAAAATATTGAGTTGGTGTCAAGATTGGATGAAGAGAAGGTCAAGGACAAATTCGTCCTAGAGACTTACAAAGAGTTGACGAAAGATGGAGGTATTGTGGTAGAAACAATGTATCATTTCTTTTTAGTACTAATATTTTGGATAGGGATCAATTTGAAGATCAAGGTGCAGCAGATAGGAGAAGGACAAAGGGAGATTGTAACACTTCAAGGCATGAAGAAGCAGATTCCAGGAGGCAAGACAAAATGGAAGCAAGTCGGCATAGACCAACTAAAACCAAAGGTGAAGATGAAAGTTGTTGCAGGGAATAGATGACTACTAGGAGGAGCATTTAGATCCAAGAGGACTTGGAAGTTTTTATTTGGCCAAGACAATGGTGCAAGTGGACCCTTGCAAGAACATGCCTCAATGAGGCAACTTCAAGTTTTTGGTTTAAATATGATGTCTTGGTGTTGTAATAAGGTCAATTATACCATTTTTAGTTTGTTTTAGGTCAGAGTTGATCATTTTGGGGTCATTGGATACATAATTTAAAAGTTGCAAAATTTGACAAAATGTTGTCAAACAATATTGTAAAAATGCAACAAATTGTAAAATAGGGGAATGTGAAAGGTCAGGTAGTTACAGAGTTAGTTTTAGGCATTGGTGTTGGTTTATAAAATCAATTTGAACCTTCACAAACTTTGTGGAAGGTTGGAGGATGATGTATGAAAGAAGAAATCAATGAAATCCCCTATTTTTCTGTATTTTATCTACAATTTCTTGATTTCAGGCCATTATACGAAAATGTTTTGTGAATAAATCCTCTCCTCCACCTTTTGAAATTAAAGCCATGTGAATCTATTTCATTTAAATCCATTCAGGTTTGAAGACGTTATGAGCAAATCTCTTCAGGCAAGTAAAACCTTGATTTAGGGTAAGCAGTGTGTATTCAAAATTGTGTTTCTTAAGTTTCCACTATTGAAAATTGCTATAAATTTGTGTGTAAGGAGTTTTAAGTGTATCCTAAATGATTCCTAGGTTGCAGATCCTATGCATATGGTTTTGGGTTGGTTCAAGGAAGCCCTAGGTCTGTAACTTGTGAAAATTTTGAAAAATAACAATGTAAAGTGGGGTTTTAAGAGATTTGATTGTGGTAAATGTTTCCTTCTGGATTAACCTTGTTTTTAAAAGATATTTAGGTGTATAGTGAGCCATCTATAGATAGTATTTGATGAATCTATGAGGTTGTGGCCATTTTTTATTGATTGAACAGTTATGGCAGACCAATGACAGTCCTAATTTGGAGTCTAAAATAAAGGTTCAGTATAAATGTTTACTGAAATATCATGAATACAGATTTGGGAATGGTCTAACTATGTTTTGAAAATATACTGGTACATGTTGGTGCCATTGGTGAAGTGAAATGGGCTTGGGGATTTGAAGTTGCTTATTGATGGCCCCTAAATGGGCATAGTTGCTAATTAGGACAGTCCATTTTGAGAGTTCTCCTATTTGAGTTGTTTATGTTGGTGAAAGTGTTTGAGTCAGTCAATTTGGTGTTGATTATGGTATTTTCAAGATTCAATAATAAGTTATATGCCTTAATATTTGTTTTGGTGTTATGAAACATGAGTTTTGTGAAGGAAAGGTGAGTCCTAGTTGCAAGGACAAGCAAGATTTGGTTGTGTTCTTGTCAAGTTGAGTTTGGTTAAGTTGTTTGTGCTCCTGCATTGTCATCAGTTTGGTATCAGAGCTAAGAAAGGTCCGAGAAGAGAAATAGTTTGTGTGTTTGTAGTTGTGTGGTTGTGGTTTTGTGTAGGTTGGTGGCCAAGAGACTAGGTAGAGAAAAGTGGAAAGACCTATGTGAGGCAGAGAGTTGAGAAGAAGCAAAGAGAAACTTGCTTGAGTAGAGAATAAGATGGATTTGTTAAGAAGGAATTTGCAAGTAGAGGAAAGAAGAAAAGAGAGAAAGAGGCAAGAGAAGGTTGATAGAGAGATAGCAGCAGTGAAGCAAGACATAAGAAGATTGCATTTGGAGTTCTAGGAGTCCCAGTTGAGGATGGAATAGTTGATCACACAAATGACAAGTTGGCACTTGATAGTGAAAAAGAAGATGGTATGGGCCATTAAGAAGATAATCAAAAGGAGAAGACAAATGAAGAGAATAGAGGAAGAAGAGTTTGAAGATGCAGAAGAAGAATTCATGGATGAAGAAGACAAAGGTATTGTAGCCATTCCAAAGCATGAAGATGAAGGTGTAGCAGAGATAAAGGACTTGATCTTAGAGGGAGAAGATATTGAGCTGGTGTTAAGATTGGATGAAGAGAAGATCAAGGATGAATTGATCTTAGAGACTTACAAAGAGTTGAAGAAAGATGGAGGTATTGTGGTAGAAACAATGTATCATTTCTTTGTAGTACTAATATTTTGGACAGGGAACAATTTGAAGATCAAGATGCAGAAGATAGGATCTAAGGACAAAGGGAGATTGTAACACTTCAAGGCATGAATACAGATTTACTTTCCAAAGCTAAGAATAAGAATTCACTATCATCAACCTCCTTTTCAGATTCATCATCAAAAATTCCTGCTTCTTCTTTAACATAATAAAACTTATATTTCTTATCCTTCCTATCCTTATCCTTATAATCCTTGTTCTTCTTATGCACAACTCTATTTGGACATCTTGAAGCATAATAACCAATATTACCAAAACTAAAACATTTAAAGGGAAACATACCTTTATACTTTCTGGTTCCTTTCTTTAGCTTCCTGGTGAAGTTTTCTTCCAACTCATCAACACCATCACTATATGGTTCCTCTTCAATCTTCAATGCCTTAAATGCCATTTTTGTCTTTTCTTCTATCTTGTCTTCTTTTCAAAGCTTTTTCAACTCAAATGCTTGCAAGGTGCCGAACAACTGTTCCAAAGTGTAAGCCTTAGGATTATATACTTCTTCAATGACTAAGATCTTATCATTGTAGCACTTTGGTAAGGTTATTAAGATCTTCTCAATATATCTTCACCCAATAGTTTTTCTCCTTGATTTCTAACTTCATTTGTAGTCAATTCAACTCTTTGAAAGAAACTTGTAAACTCTTCACCTTCTTCCATCTTTAGATTCACAAATTTGCGCTTCGCCGCTAGCTTCTTTGTCAATTTCACTATTTCATTTCCTTCATACATATCCTCCAACTTCTTCCAGACTTCATATGCAGCTTCCAAAGAAGAAACCTTTGCTCACTCATTTTTAGATAAACCACTGCAAATATCATACTTCGCCTTCTCATTTTCTTCATAAGCAAAGATCTCATCTACAGTAATAAGACCACTGGACGTGGGTGTATACTTTGTCTCAATAGCCTTCCAGGTCTTAAAACCAAAGGAGATAATATATCCTCCAATCCGTCCCTTCCAGTCATTGTAGTATGTTCCATCGAACATAGGGATCACCAACTTATGCACCATCGGATCTTCCTTAAGCGGCTAAGCTCAACAACAAGGAAACAAAGCTCTGATACCAATTGTTAAATAGGCACAAGACAACTGAGAGGGGGGTGAATTAGTTGTCACACAATTCAAACTTAAAAACTTCAACACTTATTAATTCCACAGCCACACTTTTCTTTTTATTAAGTAAGAGCATGAAACACAAATAATAGAAAGCAAATCAACATAATGAGCACCAGATTTTTATGTGTAAAACCCAATGAGGGAAAAACCACGGTGAGGGTTAATCACAATATAAAAGATTATAAAACAAAGGCTCACTGCCAAGGGCTCACTACCCAGAAGAGGACTCATTGTCCAAATACAACGGCTCACTACCTACAGAAAGGAATCACTATCCAATAGGGAGGCTCACTGCCTACAAATACAAAAAAGTACAAAAGATCCACCACAACAATTAATGCACATCCATAGGATTGCAGAAACCTTCAGTTCACTACCTTCAACACGTTGAAAAAATGCTATCACAACTCACACACACACTTCTGCTCTTATGATTTGTGGCTCACTTTTGTCACTTTGCATTACACTGTCATACAAATCTTCACAGTTTGACTTTCTTTTATACCATCCTCAACCTTAGAAACTTTCTCCAAGGTCAGCCACAAATACCTTATTTCATAAATTCAAAATAGGTCAGAAACTCAAAATTCCCGTGGTGGAAAGGAATGAGAGTGGACCAATAAAACATTTAACCAAGACTGAAAAATAATGTCTCAAATCAATCACACGCTTCCTCAAATTAATTTTATTCTTTGAATGAAGTGTAAACACCAGGTCGGCCGAACCTAATGAAAACACAAATAATCATTGATGCACACGCTTCCCAACCAAAAGATGACACGTGGATGCCACAACACGCTTCCTTAAGCACGATAATACATCTTAGAATCTTCCAGATACATCCGCAGCAAAACAACAGACTTCAACCACTAAGCATCTTTCACCAGTCCATCCAGACTATATAAACTTCACACTGAATTACTGAAACATGACTTCCAGATCACCAATCTTCAAACCTCTTTTCCAGAGTATAGAAAAGACCTTCACAAGACATATTCCAGATCCACAAGATCTGAAATGAAACAGAGAAAAATTGCAGAGCAACAATATTTCTCCTAGTCCACAAAATACCAACTCTGACAGAATAGTTCACATACCAATGAACGTAACTTTCACATACCATCACACCAAGCAAACTCGTAGAGATAATTGCTGTGGTAAGTGTACTCCATGATGGTTCCTAAAAGGGGCTTATGGCCACTTTTTTTTTCTCTCAAATCGTGAAATAATGAATCTTTGATCGAAATTGAGGATAGCCACACCTCGTAAAAAATTTATAGATGGGAACAAAAACAAGGACTCCAGTTGTCTGAGTCTACTTTCTTAAACTACTAATTTATTTGAAAAATTATTTAGATTAAGGTTCAAAGAGGGACACAAATTGCTTGTTGCTGTTTCACGTAAGTGTTAAGCGTACATAGCAACTTGTGTGAGACCGTATAACGGTGGACTTTTGTAGTATTTTTAAAAATCGCCTTCGGTCAGAAGTTGATAACAATATATGTAGTAAGAACTGGATATTTTCTCTCGATAATTTTAATGAATATTTGATTTTTTATTAATTTTCTAAGTGGGCACTTCCTAAAAAAGCGTAATTTTGGCCATGCTCCCCAAATTTTTGAAATTCACGGATTTCAAAAATTTAAATTGTAGAATGGATTCTAGTTTCTAAAATGTAATTTATTTCAAGTTTTACGAACGGTTAATTTATAGCTTAAAATACCAAAACAACGCTTTTGGAAGAAAACGATATGCAAAACAAAAAGAAATTATGGATGAAAGGTTTAACATTGTTAGAAAGTGAAAAAAATTACATCGTTGGAAAGCTAATAAAGAACCTAACATTACCCATGTCTTTGATTTTCTTGATATTGAACTAGATGCAATCTTGATGGTGAGCACGAACCCGATTATGTGAAAATTTGTTGAATTTGGAAAAAACACGTCTCTGGTCTTTGGGAATGCCCTCCAAGCCTTTGGGTTGGTATTCCAAGGAAAATACTAAAGAAAATTTGCAAAGAAAACTATAACGCGAACGCGTTATAACGCGCACACGTTATTTGTTAGTTTGGCCACGAAAGTGGGACCATTTCGGTGCACTTACCTCACAACTAAATCACCATTATCAACCCTTCAGGCATAAGATCAACATAGGAGAAATGCAGAGCACATTCTGAACACTTTCAACATTATGTTTTCTCTTCTTTATTTTTCTCAAAAGCACTCATAAACTTATCAAACCAACACATTTGCAGCACTATAAAGATAACTCCATGTACTCACAAAATCACAGCAGCATCTCAGCCATACATGTACAAACTACAACATAACTGTGTTGACATCAATGACAACATTAATGGCAACACCACCAAACTTGTTGTAGCGTCCCTCCATTTTGACTGTCTTTGAATATCGAGTAAGTTGTTTATTTGTGTCTTGTAAAGTCATGTTGACCTTGTCATTTGACGTTGTTTTAATTTAATGGATAACATCTCTAGTTTATCATAAAAGATTTGAAATAATAACTCCTAGTGTCATTTTATTTTATAAGGAAGTTGTTACATGATTTATCTCTCTAAATCGAGTGAAACTTTCGTCCTTATACTCTCTTACTTTTGAGGAAAGAAATTATATAGTAGGAATAAAGGTTGTTTTATTTAATCTCTATTATTTAGTTGTATCTTCTTTTAAATTAAAAGCAAAGGTGATCCTCAAGAAACATAGGTATAGGATTTCGTTATATAGGCCATATATTAATAAGCATGATATTGTAAGCATCATGATCAGTATATAAATGCATAAAAGAGGCCATCATTTTAGAGAATACAAAATGGTAAAAAAGATAAATAAAATAAATAAGTGATGTAAATATAGACGTATGCAGCATATAATATAATAGAAAATATAGAGTAAGTAAATTAAAAGATAAGTCAGAGATAAAAAGTATAATATTTGCTTACAATCAATTGAAAATGTAAACAAGAAATTAGAGGTTTATTATTATTTTGCCTTTCATATAAATATGGGTGATATTATTAATATTATTATTTTTATCTAAAATACAAGATTTATACTAGTATTATTGCTATGCGGAATATTTAGGGCGACTTCATTCTAGTTGATGGCTCAAAAATAATATTATTATTTAATCTAAGCTTGAATTAAAAACTATTATGATTTAATTCTTAATTACATTGTATTATTATTTTCATTCTTCTTAACGGTGATAACCAAATATTGATTCCTCCACGTGCCATGTAAATTCTCTCACATATTGCATGAAATCTTAACTTAAAAATTTGCAAAAACTTTTATTTCCTTACGGCTGGCAATTGCATTGAGGGGAGGAACTGAGTAAAATAAAAACACACTCTAGTTAAAAAGAGAGGGGAGTAAAAGAAAGGAAGTGGACAGCTGGTTCTGGAAAAGAGGAGGTTAACGGAAGTAACAGAGGAGCTTGAGGAAACAACAAGAGGGTGAAGGTAATTTCCATTTTTATCCTTCGTACGCTATTTTAATTTAATCCCTTTTATTACCATTCAATGGCTGCCAATCTTTTATTCCTTTCACCGTGGCGTTGGGTTATTTCTTTTAATCAATACGTTACTGACAGGGCTTAAATTTGATGGTCGTATGGCCGTATTTAGTCATTTTAGCTGTAAAATACAATTAAAATTTTAGGAAGAGTGTATCACTTGAAAGGCAAAATATTAGTTAAACTGTCAAAATTTCTATGTAATTGTTCCTATGTATGTTTTTTCAATCTACATATATTTTTCTTAAAATAAATAACCTTTAATATTTGAAAGACAACTTCAAATAAAATGACCGTCGCAAAAAAATTGCTTGACAGACAGGGTCGACCGTCAAATTTAAGCCAGGAATTATTCGTATATAATCTCCCTAATACCTTTGGCAACCTATCGCAGCTGTAGAATTTAGACTTTGGAGGGTCGTATAAATTTAAATAATCTCCCTGATACCATCGGCAACCTACCACTGCTGCAGTGTTTAGACTTTGGAGGGTGTATAAATTTAAATAATGACCCTGATACCATTCGCAACCTATCACAGCTGAAGTATTTAGGCTTTAGAGAGTTTAAACAGCCTCCCTGATATCATTGGCAACCTGCGAAGAGAGGGACTGGCGTTTCGCTACGAATTCCTGACCACAAGTCTTCATCCTCGCAGTGGTGGGAAAAGACAAGAAGAGAGGAGTTGGGAAATTTGGGGGAATTTGGCTTTACAACTGCCAAATGCGTTGCTTGAAAGTTTCTACAGTTTTTCCAACAAATCCATTTTGTACATAATTTATGTTTGCACAGTGAGGTGACGGAGGCCTGAGCTGAGGTGATAAATCTGCCTCTCACATTTTCTTGACAGCCTTTTCAACAAACTATTTTGCGCATATCTTTGCAGTCATTCATTCCATGAGATATCTCAACGAAGATATCTGTCATTAAGAATAAATTCCATGCATAGCCAAAAAATAAAATAAAATCTGCAACATCATTTTGCATCTAAACCCTATCCTGTGCTCTCCATGATGACTTATGATTTCAAACCTGCAAATAAAATAAAAAAATCAGATGAGGAAACGATTGAAAAATTGCTGCACAGAGCTTTGTTTATTTAGCTTTATGCACTTTATCTAGGGCACCCAAAATGGATCTGAATGGAACTTAGTGCAGAAATTAAATTTAGTTTAATCTTTAGCCTTTGCATGTATTTTATTAGGTTTAATTTATTGCTCTTCAATACTGCTACGTGTTCTTTTTCTGAGGTATATCATACACCTTTCTTTTCTGACACTCAAGCAATTCTTATAGTGTTTACATCAAGAATGAATCCAAATAAATATTACCTTGGACGTTGGGTAATAATTTAAAAAAAAGAATAGATGGTTTAGGAGTTTTTAAGCTTTTATAATGATTACAAGAGATAACGTATAAGGAAGGATAAATATAATAACATAAAATTTAAAACCTTAAAGAGGAGCCTCCACGTTTACTTCTCTTAAGAAGTCCATACTTAAATATAGATTTCCTTAGTATCCTCTTAATTATGAATTGAAACAAAGAAAACTAGTATTCCTTGGGGATGGGAAAAGCATCACTTTTAAAATTAGAAATATATATCTATATAATTAGATATTTAGCATATTCTTTTGAAAAGGCAAGGCATATTTTGGTTATCTATGTATTATTTTTTTAATGGGAATTTTTATCTTTTCCTTACAAGTCAATGAATGAAATATATATAAAATGAATATATTTATCCTTATAATTATTTTATAAGATAAAAGAGAAATAATTAAATAAATAAAATATATATTAAAATTAAGATAAGGGAATACAAATAAATAAGGATAATAATGAAAATAAATAGTGGTATTATTATTGAGTTTATTACAAAAAGAAAAAGAAAAGAAAATAAAAATAAAATCACTGGTGTTAAAGAAAGCGTTTTTGTGTATTGACAATGTTATGGTGGTAATAAAATAAATAAATAAATATTACAAGTAACAAATAGTGGTCAATAGAAATGTTTATGTATTACTGTTACAAAATGATTTGTTAGTTGTGTTTTTGTATAAGGTGTAAATTTTGGGCATGTGATAAAAGGTTTTCTTTTTGTCAAATTCATTTATATAGATAGGCACATCAATTATGGGAGAAACGAGCTTAGTAGTATAGTAGATTTTGCATGGAAGAAGGTAATAAATTTAGGGAAGAAATGAGTTTTATTTATGCTAAACAAAATAAAGAATAATATGCCCCTGCGTCCCTACATTCTCTAATTCAAAAAAAAAGAATAAAAAGAAAGAAAGTAACTATTCTCTCTCAAAAAGTACCTTACATTTAAGATAAAAATATATGTTCTTTTCAAAAAGTACCTTACATTTAAGATAAAAATATATGTTCTTTTAGAATTTTATTAATTATTGTATCTAATTTAAATGGAAAGGTAGGTTAAAAATATTAATTTGTGAATTCTTTTATATAGTGGAAATTAAAATCTTAAGTATATATATATATATATATTT